>JAIPRK010000540.1:140998-180318 GCA_025469195.1 Chaitophorus viminalis | reverse complement strand
TATTTTACTATCAAATCATTTCGAAAGATAAAAAAATGGGTATATAATATAAATATAGTATTTTATATTAAAATTGAAATGCAATAGTACGCAATTTCGTAAAAATATAAATTTCAAACGATCATAAATTTTTTTTCTTAAAGTCCAGTAGAAATGGTTGTATAGCTTTTTGAAGAATTACTTATAGATAACCCAGTGTTAAAATTTTAATCCATTATATAAACTGAAAAATTTTTATGAATTTTCAACCACAAAATAACTTGCGAATCATTGCGATTTCTATATATTTTATACGAATTTGAAATTTTTGGGGTTATAAAAAAAATCTAAATTAGATAATCTTCCATATTTTTTTGTTACCATATGTATATCTTATTATAAACATTGAATTAAATTTTCAAAAGTTTTCGGACAGCCAAACCAATTTTATAGATATTTAAAAAAAAAAAACTTACAAAAATCGAAAACTTAAATTGTCTATAACCGTGATTGGTGAAACTCGAATTTAGTTTACATTTTACCCCCACTAGATTTAAGTGAGTTGTGACACAAAATGTCACTATCCAAACAGTTTTTACCCAATTGAAATAATCCAAAAAATAAAAATCATTAATCATTGTGTACACTGGGTTTTATTTTTATCGTTTTTTTATTTTACCCTTTTCAATTTCAGACTATAGAAACTGTATAAATGTATAAAAATATTCGTTGTACCTCTGAGGTCCGAGAGGTCATTATGTCTAAAGAATGTCTATAATTCATGTTCAAATAATATATTCTCATAATGAATATGATATTGTAATTGTAGTATTGATATAGTAATATTATACGTATGGATGCACATTATTTTAAATCATAACAAATATTTTATTAAATTAATTATAATAGGTAACTAGTTTAATAATTAAAACATATTAAAATACATTATTTAGAATTTCATTAATGAATTGGAAATAAAGTAAAATAATTAGTTATGAAGATATATACAGAGTTTTTGTTTTTACATTGGCATACTTATATTAATTTGTTTTTAGACAATAATCAAATTAGTAATACTTGAATAAAATGCAATTACAATTTAAAAATAAAAATGTCCACCTCCATAATCAAAAAATTCTCGGATCTTGTCACATGTCATTATAATTTATAATAGAATATACAAAATTACAAATCTTCATTACATACATTTATTACTCCATTTATAAGAATAGTCATATTATCAAACATTTATATTATTCTCACAAATAATTTTATTTTAATTTATTTATATTTATATTCATTTTTAGTTCTATAAAATGATATTATTAAAAATGATCATTACTATCTCCACACACTCTATACTAATTCTTATCATTTCGCATACCGTCTAATATAATGAACTGGCTTAAGATATTATGTATTTTGCCCAGGAACGATTAATAATCGTAAAATTAACAAAGACGTAACTTTTTATTTCATGTATTGGTTAAAAGCCGTCAATTTATCGTACGGTGGCATGTGCATGGTGCTGATGTTCTGCTTTGTTCGTGTATAATATATGATTTATGACTGTCGTAAAATAAGTAACCATAAATATAAGTTTACTTACGTGTATGTTGTATATCATGTGTGCTACTAAGAATTTAAGACTATTAATTTATGATATTGCAATCTGTCTGATACTGTACCTAGTATTCCATTTTTATATAAATTAATTAATTTATCCTAGGTACCCATTATAAAAAAAACCACATCATTTAGTGATCAATATGTAATATCTATAATTTTACTATTTTAGATTTGGAGTAGACCAAAGTAGTTATTGATTTTACAATAACGATATGTTCTTTTTTTCCAAAAACACTTTTTGAGATAATAAACGTGCTTGAAAAGTTTCATATAACAATATAACACTATATCTAGATTTAAAAAAAAAAATTAAAAACATATTGTTCGTTTGATATTTTTTTTTTTTGTTTTTATCGGGAACTTTAAAAAGTCAGGAATAATTAATGGTAACATTTAAGGCACACCAGTTTTTTGCTTAATCATTTTTTAAGTAATGTTATAATTAAGTTATAAATTACTTCAAAATAAATACAATCATGTTATTGTGTAATTTATGGATTATCTATGATAACATTTTTTAATGATTAAATACCGTCAATTATTCTATGGTATAGTAAAGTAAAATATTTTAATGCCGATAATAATAAATTAATAAATTTTAATAAAACTGTATTATGAGTGTATCTTAAGATTCGCTCTTAAAATTTAAAACTAAATATTGCGATTGTATTGTGTAGAACTGTAGAATACCCAATATATATATATTATATTTTTACTATTTAGCATCTTATAATATTTTTAGTTTTGATGTGGCATTTATTTAAATATATTTAAAAATGTATAATCATAATACTAATTTTGAAAATGGTTTTTACTTTTATATTAAAGATTTATATTTAAGAAACATATTTTAAATTAAAATACCGCAGAACTAAAAAGTATACAGTATTAATATTAAATGCATTTACAAGGACACAAAGTAATCCAAAATTAATCTTATGCGGGTATATTGTTTATATTTTATTTATTTAGGCAGTTTGTAAATTGGGTTAAATGGATTAACCTGTATATTTTAATATGTTTAATAAAGTCACAATTAATTATTCATATTGGGATAGTATACCCTTATACTCTTTAACCCAAGATCAACAGAATTTTGGAGTTTCTTATGTATTCAGGTATGCATAAACCGTTTATTTTATATCATTACTAAATTTTATTCCTAAAAAATGTTTTCATGCTTAAAATAAATAAAATAATATGTTAATTTAACATTATTAACTATATGGAATTCTTTTAAATTATTTAAGTAAATATAAAAATAATACGATACGTAGGTTTAATTAATTTTAGCTAACAAATTATCTAACTATTTCCAATTTTGGAAATGCCTGACTGTCTTGTCTAGTCACCTCCTTATAGCGTACCTTTATAAAATATTTAAAGGGAGTTTACAAACTTACAAACTGTAAACATTTTATACAACCAATAGTTTTCAATTAAAGGGTTTTCTATTAATTATTCTGAGAAGGCCAAACCGCTACGGCCCAAAAAGAAGTAAGTAGTATTACTCTATATTACACTCTTGAATCAAATCCTATCTATATGTTATTTATTTTCAAAATATATTTTTAAGTATTCGCATTATTTTATCATTGTCTGTATCTACTTCTATAGGTACTGTTTTATTAATATTTAATTTTGTTACGTAATTTTAAAAAGCAATACGATTTCGGGGAAAAATAAAAAGTTTTAATCAAAATATAATTTTTTCTATGGAATCATTAGCTGTAAAATCATTGTTACTTTCATCTTTCAATTCTTTAGTCATTATTTTCATAAACTCAAAGTTACATGACGTGTAATCACTTATTTCATTTAAAGGAATAAAACAAGTTTATGAAATGTGGAGGTCTATAGTATGCTTATTGAACGAATCTTTTTTAAATCACGATAACATACTATGATGTATTTAAATATTGTACAATGTTGATTCATATAGTCTAGTATTTAGCATTAGAACATTTACGTAAAATAGGAAAGTACAACAATTGTGGAACTGTGTAAGTAAATAGTTGTTATTTATTATTCTTGTTTCACATTATGTTATTTTTCGAGTAATTCTGATTGATATTAAAGTGATTAACAATAGGTTAATAGTCAAGACGTATGAAAGTAAACCTATAAAACTGTATAATATAATATTACAGATAAATTTCCATATTATATTAATGTGGGTTTGTATATAAAATATATATTATTACATAAGTTATAATTAGTAAGTAATTTTTTGGATATGAGTGCAATACAAATAATTAAGATACAATTTTTCTTCTTAATTCAGCCGATTATGCAATTAAACTTATTGTATGGCTTAAACCTATTATTTGCATTTTTGTCCATAAAGTAATGAAATATGCAAAATTATGCAACAAAATTAGTTATACGTATTAGAATTTAAGATATTATGAAACAAATTTGTATCGAATCAGAATTCTAATATTACATTTTCCTAACGACTTCAATAATTGGGTTGTAGGTGCGTTTCATAAAATATTACGGTCTAATTTATATATTTTTAATTTTTAATAACTATAACACGTATATAGTTTTTAGAACAGTCTCAATGTGGTATTAACTGATATTTTATTCCATATTTACTCATAACCCCTGCCATGTATGTTGGCACATATAGTGTTATATATTTTATGGTTTTTCTGCAGACCAACCGAAATATGTGTTCATAAAAAACCATAATAATATTTAAGTACGTATTGCGTATTTTATACCGTTATGTTGTACACGCGCTTTATTCGGTGTGTCCAGCCTAACGCCTGACTATGAAGTATATTATATGGTATAGGAAAAGATTTATGATCTGTAGAAAACGGAAAAACCATACAGTAACAGTATCGTAAAATACATTAAGAAATAGTACTGCACAATAATATTATACGGTCAAGAAATATATTATAACAGCCAATACATTGTGCAGTGTGTGATTTTCGCGGTAAAATTGTTAATGAATTGTCACCAGAAACCGACAAACGAAAACAGCAAACCACCTATAGTAGTTAAATAACTGTGATGGAAGGAAATCGAGCGAAATAACTACCATTCATATTATTTGTATTATGTACATAATATGAGCACTGCTCCCCCGAGCTTCGTTTGCTCGAATTGTAAATTTAACGCATTAATTGCTATGAACAAAACAAATGCAATATAACGTTGATGTGCGCACACGTAAAATTATATACACACCACACACGTGTACTTATAACGTACACGAAAATGTTGATTGGCTAGATGAATATCTGTTCCCGAGAAAGGATAACGAGAAAATGTTCGCACGTTTAAATTGCTGTTGGTTGTTGATTCGTGATGAATTCAATCAGCCATCATCAAAAACCCAACTAGCTGCGTACTCGGGTTGTCACAGTTGAGTTTAAAAATATATATTTTTGAATGGAACTTAAATCCGGAAAAATACGGGCGACGTCTCCTCGAATAAATGAAAATTATATTATTGTTTTTTTGTTTTTGAATATTTCGACAAATTTATTGCATATAGAGAAATATAATTCGTACACGACGCAAATATGTTATAAGGATGATGTACATCTGCAAAGGCAACAAAATAACGATTATATTGAACCTAAGTATACTTAAGTTATATTTTGTCCGGTAAACTAACTGATATGAATGACGCGTATTAAAATAATAGCTAGGTAATATATACAGCACTATATTCTATACTTAAACATGTATATTGTATATTATATTATATATATATATATATATATATATATACATAGGGAAATGTAAAAATATTAAAACGATTTCGGGCGTGTCTGGTTCGAGGTGGAAAATCGAATGATATCATCGGTCGGAACATATGTATAGCTGTATATTTATAAGTTTACCTAGGTTATACGCGCACAAGTAATGTAATATGTATGAAAAAAGTATTCGAAACGCACTACACGGAAGGGAAAAATCACAGAGATTTCAGTGGATTTCACACGACGAGGAGATAATAAAATTCCTACCGACACTATGTGTCTATATATATATATATATATGTGTTTGTGTGTGGGTGTGTGTGTGTGTGTGTGTGTGTGGGCTGTAGAAATGTCGGAGTAACATAACATCCGAGTGGATGAATTATTGGTGGTGACGAGTTTTGGTGAGTATGGATGGGGGGAGAGAAGTCATAAACACATTTTTACTGTTAGGGATTCACGATTCCTGGAGGTGTTATCATTGTGGAACACGTTTTGAAGGAAAAGAAAAAACTCTAATAAATTAATAATATATAAAGTGAAGATTACCCTTCCTCAAGTACGTAACGTTGCGTGCGGGTATACGAATAGATATTATGGTAAAATTTCACTTATTTTAGTCGAATTATACTTGGTTTGAAAAAATGTAACTGCACTTATCATGCATTTGAAGGGGTTAAACGGTTATAAAACACTCATTTCCCTTCCCACTTACATGTTTAGAACTGACAATGATTTTAATAATTTGCGTTGATTTTTTTATACATACAATTATGTAAATATTATATTTTTGAGCATATAAGTTAATGTATTTTTTAATATCATTTATTTTTTTCTGGTACCGCGTAATTGAAGGTCTTATACTATTATGTTAATACTCTATATTAAAATATAAGTATCAATTTGTGTTTGTGTTAAACCATCAATAAATACAAATAAACTTGGATGTGATGATGAAAATGATATGTTAAACTATGCGTGGGAGGATTTATTATAATAAACAATAATAATCAGCGTTATTGTCAGTTATTATATCAGTGGCATTCACAAACTAATGTAATGCTATTAAATACGCTATAGAGTTCGTAAACATTAGATTTGTAATATTTCTAACGTTGATAAAAGTGGGTTTCCACTGTAATGTGTGAAGTTTCAAGTCTTGTACATGGAAAATGTTCAGTCATGTCCAACAACACGGTTATAACTCTTTTTATGTACGTACACGTAAACGTTTATAGTGAATACCCGCCGTAAATTTTAAACTCCTTTTTTGAACGAATGCAGTTTCCTGACCACTACTGGCTTTTTTAGCCGAATACAATTTGACCCCTTTTTTATAGGTAATAAGTGCAATTAGATAACTGGTGTGTACACACACACACGCACACGTTAGTTTCTGTATAATACTAGTAAGTACCTATACGGCTATACTACATATTGTACTACATGCATATATAATAATTTCTCCGGTAACCTCTGTGATAAGGTCGTATGTACAGAGGGCAGCAGCGACAATGTTTTATGCAGCCCCTGGACATTCTTTATGGGGTTACCACGGCCGGAAAATATTGAATAATGAACCTCGGTAAAATTATTATATTTTCACAATTTTTTTTTTTTTTTTCTGTAAAGTATAGATAAGTATTATAAGTGTTTCATGATTATAGAATTTACTAGTATAAAACTAATAGACCTTGTTTTATTTAAAATTTTTATTATGTATTTATATTATGTTGTTATTATAGTGATGAGCAAACCAAGACCAAGACCAATAAGGGGCTAATAAAAAAATTTGTGGTAAAAAATGTTCAATGTTTATTAAAAGCGATAATTAAAATTTATAATAAACTTAATAGAACCCAGCAAAAATATGGGTTTATCTATCAACGAAGAAAAGACTAAACTTATGATATTATCCAGAAGAAACGTTGACCAATTAAACCTGAAAGTGGGAAATATGAATTTTGAAAAGGTGGATAATTTTAAAAACTTGGGTGTTAATATAAACAATAGCAACAACATGCATAAGGAGATAAAAGAAAGAATATCAAATGGAAATAGGTGTTACTTTAGCATAAATAAGCTATTGAGATCAAAACTGCTATCAAGAAAGTCTAAAACCACTTTGTACACAAGCTACCTTAGACCAGTAGTAACCTACGGGTGTAAGACCTGGTCCACAACAAAAGATAACAATAGAAAACTTACTATATGGGAAAGAAAAATACTAAGAAATATATATGGACCGGTGTACAACGACAACCTAGGAATATATGAAAAAAGACCCAACGAAGAGCTGTATGACTTGTAAGAAAAACCAAATATACTCACATATATAAGATGTAAACACCTAGAGTGGTTAGGACATGTATGGAGAGCTGATGGAGATTTATTAAAGAATGTTCTGATACGAAAAATAAATAAAAAACGTCCACTTGAAAGACCAAGAACAAGATGGAAAGACACAGTAGAGAAAGATATGAGACTAATAGATGAGAATGCAACGTTAGACTGGACTTTGAACAGAGAAAAATGGAGAGGCTTACTAGTGGCAGCGCAGGTCCTTAATGGGCCGTTAAGCTGTTAATGATGATGATGAATAAACCTTGCATAAAAATTTTCAAGATTTTTTGGACAGCCAAATTTATTTATCAGTATTTAAAAAATCTATAATTTCAATAATATTTTCAAAATTTCAAAAATAATTCAAAATATTTTGAAAACTTAACTATGTATAAAAAACGCAAATATAAATGTTTGGTGAAATATTCAAGTACTTGCGGTTTTTCATTTTGAGTTAGAGCATTTAAAAAAAATGTATTTTGTCAAAAAAGTGGTTTTGCATAAAAATTCCTGTTTTCCGTAATTTTTTTTATGATTTTTCCTAACGTTTTTGAAAAGTGTTGAAAATGTATTGATAATACAAAAATAAAAAAATAAAAAAAACATCATTGTAAAATTGCCTAAAAAATCGTTCAAGTTCAATAAAATATAAAAATATGATTGTCGTTCACGTTCACGTTCTACTTGAAAAAAGTGAATGACGTTCGTGTATCGTTCACAAATTATGAACGCGTGAATGCGCGTTCACGAACGTCATTCTTTCCAAACCCTGTTAATAAGTAATAACTCGACCACTGATTTTGTTTTTTGTGAAATATCAAATTTGTGCAGTGATGGGTTGAATATTTTAGGCTTGTCCTGGTCGACTAAAATTGTCAAACCACCCCTGGGTCTTGGTTTTGGTCTTGCTGCAAGACCAAGACAATTTTGCTCATCACTAGTTGTTGTTAATGTTTGTTTATTTTATGGAATAGATATTATAAATGATAAAATATATTAATGATATATATATAAACTTGTGGAAAACTGCATCTTAGTACATAGGCAGACATCGGTGGGGGCTAGGAGGGCTTAGCCTCCCTAAATAGCCCCATCCTCAAAATCGAAGCATTATTTGAAATGTTAATTGTTGTTCTTTTAATTATCATTTTACATCGGATTATTATAGCCCTCCTAAAAATTCAACCAAATGTTCACCTATGTCTTATTACCTTATTGAACGTACAACTTTTTATCAAAAAAAAAAAAAAAAAAAAAACGAATAACCAATAACATTTTTAATTTTGACAGCTAAGAGTAAAGGAGAAAAATAAAGTAAAACAATATGGGTCTGTTTTGACGGTGAATTTGGAGAATGGGCCGATAATTAATCTATCGCTGCCCCCGGAAACCGGAGTCTGCGCACGCCTCTCATCTATAATATACTTGCGATCAGTGGCGATTAGGCGATTACGGGACTCGCGCGCGTTATGTGTGAGCACGCGGATAGTAACACGCGTGGGTTGTGGGTAGAGTAGGGTAGAGGAGGCGCGGCGCGTGATGAATAAAAAATGTACGGAAATTAAACTCTTTTTTTCCCCTCCGCAGCATCCGCGAGCATATAATAATAATAATATCGTACTCGCGTGGCGCTCGGAGGCTCTTCGCCGCCGCAGCCACCGCGTCGCCGGACAGTATCACAACCCATACATGGGATACCACACACTTATAGGTAGTGCACAGATGGCGCAGTACAGCGATGTATATATTCCAATGAGGTGGACGGCGGCGCGCTTACTGCTTATATACATACATTTCCCGCTCATGTATATACATTTACACATAAATACATGTATATATATATATATATGTGTACAGTAGGCGTTTCACTTTAGGCAGTATTGATTGTACCGCCGCCGCCGCGATTACGCGTTTTGTGTGTGTGTGTGTGTGTGTGTGTGTGTGTGTGTGTGTGTGTGTGTGTGTGTGTATTCGTGCGTGTGCGTGAGTATTCGCTGTTCGCACCAACTTCGGGAAAACGGGTCAGGGGGGCGTTTGTCCGCGGAGCGCTCGCTGCGTTTGCCGCCGACGTGCGCGATCCCACGGCGGTGGCGATCGCGGACGACGACGATGACGACGATGACGGAGACGACGACGACGGCGGCGCGCGGTGGCGATGGCGGCCGCGACAACGACTACGACGACGATGACGACGACTTCGCTGCCATCGCTGCCGCCGCCGCCGCCGCCGCGACACCGCGCCACTCTGCAGCCGCACGGCGTGACAATATATTACAAAGTCCGAGCTTTTGCGGTCGCCGTCGTCATCGCCAGCGCACGTGCGTTATTCGCGACCGGAAGTCAAAACACGTCCGATCGTCGTCGTCTCGCTGTCGTCGTTTATTATACTCCCTCCCCTAACGAACACCATCCCTAAGCGCGCAGCAACGTCAAATAGCAAATAATAAATAATATTAAAATTCAAACGTGAATAATAAATAGTACACAATTCCATATTTCACCGTGTACTTTTTTTTAATTTAATTTTAACTAATTAATTTTAATTATTTTTCACCGGCTCTTGATCTTCAGTCTCTCGTTGTTGCCGCAGTGATCGGACGATCCGCGGACCGTTTCGACCGCGGTAAATCCGTCGGAAAATATACCGGCGGAAATGAAACTACCGCGGTCGCGGTGGTGCTCTGTGGCCGTCGTACTGCTCGCGGCCGTAGTACTGGCCGGTGAGGTAGACGGAAAAATTATGGCTACCAGGTCGGCCGCGTGCTCGCCCTCGGAGTTCGCGTGCTCTAACTCGGACGTCACCGTCGTCCGCTGCGTGCCCGCCATCAGGTACTGCGACGGCCACCGCGACTGTCCGGACGGGTCCGACGAGCCTCAGTACTGCACACGTGAGTACCGATACAATGCGAAATCATACATTATAGGTTTAGAAAACATGGACAAGATGGTCGAATAGAGTTTAGGGTGACAATATGTATAGTGAGGGTAGCTGGAGGCGCGTATGAACGAGAAGTGGATGGTCGGTCTATGTTGGTGGTGGACGACGAGGGTGGTTGATAACGTTCGTTGGTGGTCGGAACAGAAGATTATACTTAACTACTATAACCGATGGTTCACGTATGCACTTTGTCGATTTAACGTATTATATGCATGTGTATTGCCATTTGCCAACGAATTTGATTACCTATGTTTGTACGTTCATACAAGTAACATATAATATAGCACGTGCGAATGTATATATTAAATATGCACAACTACGTGTGTATTTAAATTTGCTGAACGAAAAACTGGCAGCGTCAGGGATGAGGTAGTAAATCATGATATTTTTCCACGTTTTTTTTTTTTTTTTTCGTTACGGTTCGGCAGTCTGATGACACACGTCACCGACATATCCCTTTTTTCCCGGCAAAAACGTAGAGGCCTACCCGACTACTTGCACCAGTCGTATCGAAATGCAAAGGTACAGTGCATCAACGAACCATCGCATTGCACCGTACAGCCCTTGTAGTGGAAGAATGGTGAAGTTTCATGTGTCCTGGTTATGGGTGCAGAACATATATTATTAAAACCGTATTTTATTTATTATCCGATCACCACCAACTGTTTTCAGCCTCTTAGGGTTCTGTTGCGGCACATTAGTGGTTAGTGGTTACTGAGCATCGTTTTGTTCATCGGTCGTGAATATAAAAGCAAAGTAAAAACATTATAATAATATTTACATAACTGTATTAAAAGTTAATTATAAACGGTGTCGGTTCAAATATTACAATGTGGGTAAAAGTTCGTCCGCTCTTGGATAAAAAAAAAAAAAAAAACGGTTGTTTTAAGGAATATTTGAAACGCGCCCGAGCGCGAGTGCCTGTTTCAGACCAAATGGTTGAAAACTTTTCGTTGATTACCCTCGTGACCTCGTATACTTACTCACACGATACACACATGTATACATAAAGATATATAGACACCACAAGTCCACTACTGTTTTCAAATTATATTTTTGTGGTTTTGTTATTAGAAATATCATCCTATTTTCTAATAAGTACTATTCCTACCGCGGAAACTTTTTACGGAATTATCATTAATCAATCTTTTGTAATCAATTCGTATTACATTTGTGTTTTGTATTTATATAGACATTACTTATGGCTTTTCATTTATATACGTATTACGTAGTCCTATAAGTGCTGACACACTGGAATTAATTGTGAGATATCTCGTAATATTTATAGCTATTTTATATTTTGATTTAAATACGGATTTTTACACGATTTTATGCAAATACCCTGTTGTAATTACAGAGGATAAATTTAAATGAAACCCGACGGATGGAAAATTAAATCTTTATTATTATAAATATACAATATATATTGTACAGAAGAGTTTATTATTTAATCAATAATTAATTAAAAATTACATCACTTAAAATGTTTTACAAAATTTTGACATGGGACTTAATTAAATTACTTAATTTGTCGAGTTTCAAAGCAATCTCCGGAGCATATTAGCCGCGTTTTAAAATTATTACGCTTATCGATGCACAATAATATTGTTCTCTAATAATTTTATCAAATAATGTTTTTAATGAAATTATTTGATTAGAAACTTCGCGTTTCGGTTTTATAGAAAAATTAATTTCCAATTCATCGTGACTTTTATGGCAATATATAAATCTATTCTACTCCTTAGCTTTTAATTGTTTGACGTTTACACTCCTTAATATGACGGAAGATTAATTATTGACATATAAACTCATGGTAATGATAGCTTGTATCATATTTATTAGGTACTACAAATATTTCGTTCGAATTAATTCAATGCATTTAAGTAAATTGTTAATTTAGTTTTCTGTAGTGGGAGCTGTACAGTTTTACATATTATAACACTACAGATTCCACGTGTAATGAGGTCATGTTACAGGAGAAGCAAACGTTCGCCAGTTGGCGGTGAAAATTTATAGATTTTCAGTGACCACTCGAAATGTTTAAGCATAAACCTAACTGTAGCGTAAGCTCGCGCGTATAGGATGAGTAAAAAGAATATGATATCACCATGGTCGTTTTATTTTTATGCACATCGTGACGAGAGAAAAGTAAAATTCGACTACGGGTATTATAGTCAATATATTTGACCGTATTAATAATTTTAGTAATCTTAGTAATATCTTATAAATAAAATTTATTAACAAATGTAAAACAATATTAAAAACGTTAGAACTATCGATCGAAATATTGACAAAGTAAAGAGCTAAAACGTCAAATAGAATTTATAATAAATGTCATAATTTTCTGAAGACCAAATGTTATACTTTCTAGGGAAATCTAAAAGCATGATTGTAAAAAAAAAACATATAAAATATACAACATGCAAGTTTTACTATTGGTTTGTACTTCCAATAATATTTTCTTCTTTTGAGTGTAAATCGTTTTGAATCATTCCAAATAGTAAACTATATAAAATTTAATGTGTATAAAAATTTATGCAATACGTAAGTGCTAAGCATATGACCGTATATATATATATTATTTTTTTGAATATATTATATTCCACTTCCATAAGTTTTTCTTTATTCAAATTTGTATATTCATTAATATTTTTCTAGATAATTGTTATTCGCACTTGGACCTTATATTTTTTATAATTAGTTTAGTTTAACAATAAGTAAGATAGTGAGACTGTATAGTATATACTGCAGTATACCATACATTTAGTATGAATGAATCTCATACAAATGTACTTAAAAAAAACGCGCGAAAAACTCATTAAGTAAACGCCATTGTGCTCCATTCTGATGTAATTTTTTCAACATTAATAAAAAACCGAGATAATTTTGATGGACATATTTTGATATAGGGACATAATTGTTTTTATTATTAAATTATCTCAGAAAGTCTAACTTATTTTTAAAAATGTATAATAACACAACGTAGATAATAGGAAAATAGTCAAATTTAATAATATTATAATATTAATAAAACAAATTTTACATTTTATAAAATAGAAGATACGTTGTGGAAATCTTTATTTTCTTTTATTGTACACATAGAAGTTTCAACAAACCATTAGTTGTAATAATTTTAAAATCTTTACTAGTGAATAAAAGTGAACGCAGTGCACACAAGTTTACAGCTTATCGGTTTAGAAAACGTTCAATAACTTCAATCCTGTTTCTTATTCTTTTAATGTACTTTTGAAAATCGATTATTATTTTCTCAGTATTCGGCTGTTCTGGTATGTATTAATACCCACTTAAGATTTTTAAGCTATTTTTGTGATGGCGTATGTACCTAAACCATTTCTCTTTAAAGTCGTCTATACATTTATAGTTTTTTTTTTCGTGCAAAGAATTAAGAATACATAATATGCATTCATTCATTATTTAATGATGAATTGGTGATAAGAGTAGTATATTCATTTTTTTGATTAACATTTAGGTTCAAAAATGAGTTTTAATTGTGTGTTTAGAAAAGAAGAAAAGTTAGTCTATCACAGATTATATATTGAAGAAATAAGAGAATTTGGGAAGTACCTAGGTATCTTTCAATTTTAAAAAAAAATCGTTTATTACAAAAACCAATTTTAAGTAATATTAATTACTGTATATTATATATTACTATGTAATATTAAGCGGACAAAAACTTATTATTTAACAAACATTTTTGAAATGATTAAAATAATAAGATTTCTTAGATATTTTTTTCATATTACAATAACTCTTATGATAAAATTGAAAGTATATATTATGTTATAATTAAAACCCGAAATTCGTCAAAAATTGTTTTAACTAGTCAAAATTAATAATGATGAAATTGATTTGTGTAAACTAGTTTTGCCTAGTTAAAATAGCAATAAACCAGGATTTCAATGTTGATACTAGTTTTAAAATACAGTTCTCAATTTTGTAACAAAAATCAATTAAAAGTAGGAATTATTTTTATATATATTTTATTTTGACAAGGCAAATTATTGTGGCATCTAAAGTTATACTTTTCTATCCACTAGCAGCGATTTATTACACACTAAGTATTATTTGAAGCCTTTTTATTAAAGTTTAAAAATGCATTAGGATAACTTTGATAGGTTTTTAGGGTTTTCTATCTGGCTATCGAATCTATTAAGATATTTTAGACTGCCGGGCGATCAAATATCGACTATTGCACATATTCAACAATTGTATAGTGAATATAAAATGCTGTATTGCTATGATGATTGAGAATCTTGCATTCATGCTGTTACTAATTAAAATCCAGGCAATAGTATAATAATTACTCTTTGCACAGCTTCAACAAAAACTTTGCCGGAATCAGTACAAGGTTTTATGAGATGTACTTGCATAGTCATGTGTGACAAATCGTTGCCTATGTAAAAAAAAAAATTATATTTATATAACTAAATGTCATGATAGTTTATCATATCAAAAAAAAAAAAATAATAATAATAATTAAAATAATACTTTATTCAAATTGACTTTTGTTAGAAAATTGTATTTTAAAATTAGTATCAATATTGAAGTCCTGGTTAATTCTATAGTTGAATTTGCTAAAACTAATTTTGATGTATTTCGGGTTTAATTGTGACATCAACATTGAAATTCTGGTCAATTCTAGTTTTAACTAATCATAACTAGTATTCATAAACCAATTTCGTTAAACTAGTTTTGACGAGTTTTATATTTTAACTGCAACATTATAATTTACCTATAAGATTTTATTTCTTAATTACGTAATATTATTATTTTTGTACATAGTTTTTTATCTCGACAATCTATTGCAGAATTACAGTGTTACATATAACTATATAAGAACAGTAAAATAAAGAATCATGACAATTAACAGAACGAATAAATAGTAGAAATGTTCCAGTAGAAGTACTTGGTCGGGATAGGACACATATAATTTAAAGTTTATAAAAGAGTATGAAAATATGACCAACTTCACTTATGATCATTATTTTCGAATTTGATCATTAAAACATAATTGGTTTTTAAAAGAAATAAAAACAGTGATATCTTTGCAAGTAACACATTTTATTGTAAGATAAATTTATAGTATATTGGTGTAAGAATTTTAAACTTAGGTAAAAAATAACCAAGAAAACTTTTAAAACAATTTTTATCATGGTTTTATTTAATTATGGGGATACTTGAATTAAGTGTTTTTCAAGTTCTATAATTTATAATTTATAATCTTATAAAAATTTAATTATGTCGATTTTTAATCGAAAAATATAATTCATATATTATTTTGATTAGTTTTGAAAGACTAAGTGATAATTCTAAAATAGTTCTTAGTTCCAAAAATTCTTATAGACACTATTTTAAAATAGAAAACATCACCTAGCCAGAACCGCTAAAGTTATTAATATAAAATTTAGACCGTAGTTCGTTTCATGATGAGACACCCACTAAGATAGGATTCTTATAATTCAACTTCTAACGGGGTTAAAAGGGATAGAAACGAAAAAAAAATTGAAACATCACCGGTTCCGCTTAAGCTATATAATTCATATATGATATATATATATATTTATTTATAACTAGTGTTACTGGAAAATTAAACTCTGAGCAACGCCGGGTAACAAAAACTAGTAAAGTATAAGTTTATTAAAAGTGATTTGAGAAAAATAGTAAAAACATTCCCATCTAAAATTACTTAATAATTACACTAGTATTGTATAGTTATTTAGTAAACCTATATATATATAAATATTAAAATCCTATAAACGAGTCTTATAATATTTTTTTTATAAATTTAAACTATTAATAAATTTTTGGTTGAAACATCAAGACTGTTTTCCTAAATATCATAAATGTATGAAAATAAAATTGGTTGTTTTTATGAATATATATATATAATATATCAATTTTTAAGCAAATCATAATAATCTTATCCTAGTAAACGACTGGAATGAACTCCCAATCCCAAAAGTATTTTTTTTTTTTTTAAATAAACATAATATCAATAGCTTTCTCTTTTTAGCTTAGAATTGAAAACCAATAGATTAGAAAATAAATATAAAAGATTAAGTACTGTTTGTGTGACATAATAGTGGAAATCGAAAATATATCAGAGGTAATAAATATTTACTCGAAAGATTTACATTTTATCACACGTAAATAATTTTAGTTTATTTGAAATGCGTATTTTACAGAAGTATTATATGTAAGTGCCTGGACAGTATTGACATTAGTACACTAATACTACATAATATATTTATAAGTTATATTATTAAGTTTAAAAGTATTACAAAGCAAAACAATGAAACTACTTGTCGAAACAATTTTTTATATCTCTTCATAAAAATAGAATTTTTAATTTTCAATCTTATATTGACTATACTTAAAATATTTATTGAAAATTATTTTTAAGTACGATGATATGTTTATGATTTATATGTATCAAATGTTAAACAAATTAAAAATTATGACATATAAATACCAATATTTTATTATCGAATGCATTTTAAAAAAACACAAAGTTGTTCAGTGTCTTTTAAGTTATACTATCCTGGTGAATGTGATTTATTCATCCTTTTTATACTAAGTAGCCAGGTTAAAAAATAATGGCAAATTTCCAATGTATATTTTGTAAATAAAATCCATTATTTTTTTGTTTACATTTGTTATCTCTTTTCATTTAGATATCAGTTTTTTTTATTTGTAAAACGTTTCAAAACGTTTCTAAAAAAAACTAGCACCTCCGTTTATTTAGTATACGTAAAGCATGAATGGAATTAAAAATGAATATATTTGAAGTATTTATGAATAAGGTTTCCTTTTTTTATTTAGTTTTTTTTAGTTGTAAGTATTGACATAAATATTTTGTTCATGAAGATCTAAATTATATTTGGTATTGATGTTTAAGCTAAGAGACATGGTATTATATGCATAAAACATTTTTATTTAAAGTATTTTAGACGTATAGTCGCGTTATGTATTCTTAAATTTTACCTGTCAAGACGATTACTTGCTTTGAATACAAATACATTACAATACATTTATTTATAGGAATTTCAGAAATCAAAATCAAAATTGAGTATATGTGGTCCTACGATTCTTTATAAATCTTAATATTTAAGGGCACGGCTCGTTGTGTCATCAGATTACCGTCAATTCATCGTATGTCATTGTATCATATCTATGTACGTTGTTTTGACGCGTATAATTAATCAGTTATTAAATATTAAGATTATAACAATAAAATAAAATATTGAAATCACGTTTAAAAATACGTATTCAGTTTTAAATATAATATTTATTTTCTAACACAATTTTGTACTTTCTAGCCATTTCAACCCTTAAACAGCCGAAATTTGTTCGATCTTAAGTATAGGAATAATGACCAATTATATTTTATTAGTTACTTGTACAATAATTATTTTGCTTGAGCTAGGTGTGGTATGTACACTGGTTTGGCTAGATTTATTAATACAAACAGTACATATTTTTTTACTTCATAGAATTAAATGTTACGTAATAAAAAATTGTAATTGATTCAGAGAAGAGAAATAGATAAACTTCTGACTCTTATTTATTGTTATTACATTATAATATAAGTTTCTATCCTTTTATTTCCGAGTCATTTTTATAATAATAATAATTATTATTATTTTTGTTATATTCCATAGGGAGAGCTTAAATAACTTAATGACCACATTTTCCGAAGCCTTTCAAGTGTTTTTTTGGTTTAGAGATACTGTAGGGGGTTACAACGTGGTAGTCTTTGTGTGAAGGACAACCCTGCTAGAGTCGTATGGTCTCCCATCCGACTACTAGCAGCACCTGGTGCGATGGTGATTACCCTCAGCACTGAATATGAATGGGGCAGACCATTAATGCTACGGAGTCATTATTATGACACGGGTAACTGTATTATTTAAATGTACTTTCAAACATGTGATCCACTAAACAAAAGATTCCAAGTGTTAACTTTCTATTCTATAAAATTATTATTCTCTGAATTATAATACAATTATCAAAAACGATTGTCTTAAACTGAATTTATTGTGCATTTTATTGTATTGATGTTTTTTTTTTTTAATTTTCTGGAGAGTTACAGAGAATTTATGATATATTGTCTCTAAAGTACCATCTGTGTCCTATTTCCAATCAAGAGAAAGATACATGTATGAAACATTCAGACCACGTTTCCTTCCTCAAAATGTGTGTTCCGACTTCCGGAAAAATAAGTATTTCATTGTAAAACCAATAGTTATATTTTTACTGTTCAAAATCAAAATTTAGATTAGAAATTAAGACTTTTCGAACGTAATATTACGTAGTACACTTAGTAATGTTTGAAATAAATAGTTATAAGAAGTTTGAATTAAAAATCATTATGAAAAAATACGTCAAGCATACAAAAGTGTACGTATACGAGTAAATATACGTCATGATGTATATATAGGTATACTTATAACATTGCCTATGACTATATAAGTATCTATTTTAAATGTAAACATTATTATTTCGGATGTAAACCTATATGCATCTTGAGTATTCGCTTTTGTGAGACATTGAGGGAAAAATGTTCCTTGAAGTTTAAATATTCCATGGTAAAAGTAAATACATTCTCAAAAATCCCTTAAATTTGTTATATTCTTTCACTTCAAAAACTAAAAAAAATAAAAAAAAAAATATGATTACGTTTTTTACAAGCCTCAATATAGGCATTGGTCTAATATTATCATAAGAACTATGAATAACTAATTAAGATACTATTGTGATCACATCCATTATCAACATTTGGTAATATTTATAAATGCAGAAAAAAACAAACAAACTACCTATGCACAATATGCATCTATATCTAGACATGTGATAAAATTTAAAATTATACAGCTTGCGTATGGCCCCTGACTTTTATGTATCATACAATGCATATGACAATTACATTAAAGGATAATAAAAGTCACTTTTTTTTTATTTGAATAATAAGTAGTGCATGGTCATATTGTATATGTCTGGTACATAAACCAATTACAACCTAATTCAATGTGCATTCAATTAGGTACATTATTTTTAAAACAAACAGAGGCGTTGTGAAAATTGGAATGTTGTATTACAGTGTATTTTGATTAGATTTCATGAAAAATATATATATAAAATATTTTCTAACATGGTTTTCGCTATACATGTTTTTTTGTGGGAGAATGTTGTTGTGGTCCCAGGATAGACTGACCAGGGAAGCGAAAATGCAATCACGTTCCGGTCCCTTGTTTATGCCACCATCGGGGTTATTGTGTTAGTGCAAATATTATATTATAAAGTATATAAAACATAAAAGTGCGAGAAAAAGTTAAATTGATATAACTATTGACTAAAAAGGTTCATAATTTAAAATATATTATATTAGTAAGCTCCATTTCAGGCACTTACATGTGCTTAACCTCCCGGAACCCTCGACACTAAGTCCGTCTTTGCTTGTGGGTCACTTTAAAAGTTTAATGTGCTCAAACCTTAATTGCTTTGATTTGATTTGTTCTGTATGAACGCCACGAATTGGACTATATATAAATTGCATATACTTAGATGATTAATATCTACCTATATATTTTATTAGTAAATAATAATACTTATATTAGTAATTACGTATCGGATTTTTTTGTAGTCAATTAATGGCACATATAATTTATATTTGCATATTATATTCTTATATACAATTTGGTTATTAAAACCGAAAATTATATTGATTGATAGTAAATAATTATACTGATTATATTGATCTTGTGTAAACTGATAATTGGTATAGTGAGGTTGAGAATAGAAAATGTGCATGGAGCCATGGAATGTTAAGTATATCTACAAAAAAATAATTATGTTTCATAGTTTAATACAGTCTTGTGCATATTGCATACCTTTACTTTTTTTTTTTTATAATCGTTGATAAAAAAAAATTGGTTTGTACAAAATACTTGAAAATTTAATAGAAGATTCCACAGAAGTTGTTCTTACTGTCATTTAAAAATTTTTGAAATCCATAGGCACAAATATTGACATAATATTTCAATTTAAATATAACATAATATATATTATATAATATACCTATTCCAGAGTAACATATCATCTCCGTTCAGAATCGTTATTCGTATACAATGATACCTATCATTGCATTCAAATCCATTGTAATGAACGAGGTGCACTCAACCCCCTACTGTAGGTACAACAGAGCGCGAGGCCCATCCGGTATTTTTTTTTTTCAATTTACATTTTAATTAATTTAATTTTACACAGATGTACATATTGTTAAATAACTGATGATAATTTTTGTTTCGGCTATTGGAAGGTGCCAGTGCGAAGAGAGATTTAATTGTATTCAGTAATCAGTATTCACATTTTTGATTTTTCACAATAAACTTCCCGTTGATCTTCACACACTCTAACGGGTAAATCGAAATGGCGCCACTTCTGTAGTCTGTCGGCGACTTGGTGTATAATATTTTTCGAGATATCACGATACAATACATCACGTATATAAAGTAATATATTAATTGCGTCTGCCACCAACACAGTTACACGTGTACTACTTTAATACGGTCGTTCGTAATACTCATACACACACACACACACACACAC
Source organism: Chaitophorus viminalis (assembly GCA_025469195.1). Classification (NCBI taxonomy): domain Eukaryota; kingdom Metazoa; phylum Arthropoda; class Insecta; order Hemiptera; family Aphididae; genus Chaitophorus; species Chaitophorus viminalis. The sequence continues at coordinate 159,075 of JAIPRK010000540.1, read as the reverse complement.
ACACACACACTCGCCCGCTCGCGTTTAATTTAGAGTCGGACAAATACCTAACATATACGTATACACGAGTTTGTAATGTTTTGTGTTCATTAGAACATACTAACCATCCACCCGTGCACTGACGGCGGCAGAAATAATAATTCAATTAACGCTCAGCGGGTCAGCGGTGAGCTGTGCAGGTGCGCGGAGGCGCGCGGTTGGTGACTATCCGCAGCGGCTCACTCGTCGCTTTTCTCTGAACGAAATGGCCATCAACCATGTGTAAAATCACATACACACACATGAATGGTATTATAATATTATAGTGGCATCGTCAATCACGTCGTATTATCGCGGTGTAGAAACTTACTATACGTGTATATATATGTAGTACATTCCATGTTGTATACTTATACAATATGTATTATATAGGCAAGTTTTACATATTACATAGGTATGTAACTTCAAACATTTTATACTTCGCTACCACGAAGATTTTTTTATAATTAGACTTAAATTGAAGTTGAGAACGTATTAGTTTTACCATGTTATTAATTATTTATATTTTTATATTTTTTAATATTAAGTGTTTGTTTACACGATTTTTACCAGAGGTTTGCCTCAATTGTTAAAAGGAGAATTTATGGTTTCCAATTACAAAATTTGTCTAACTCTTTGAGGCTAATTTTCTGAATTTTTAAACAATTGGGAAAAACACATGAAACTTTACCACATAAACAAAAATATTTAAGGATTACCAATTTTTGTTAATATCAATGATTTTTTCATCGTACTGAGACAAAAATAATTGCATAATTTGAAATCTCCACTAAATCATAATACTACCGTTCTCTAGAGTCTAGAGATGGTAATATTTTCAAAATATGTTGACGTTTTTTTTTAAGTATTGACATATATTTAAAGATGACACATTGTTTTTTTTAGCTTTTTTGTAAAATATCGGTAACACTATTTTAATAGTTGAACAAAGAATTTAATAATACTAAATAATGTAGTACAAATTTCATTAAAAAAAGGTAAATATTAAATATCTGTATCCACAATATTTTTTATAAGTGTTATTTGAATTTTAAATTTTGTTAAAATTCAATAAAAAATTTAGAATATTTTTGTTGTTATAAACTAATAAAAATCTCAATATTATCACTTTATGCTTGAACATTTAATATAAAATTCTACTCAAGTTGTACCTTACTCTTGTTATTTTATCAGAAAATCACAAAAAAATTTAAAATGTTATAGGATATTTCATTTTGTCAAAATCGAATACATATACGAATTGTGACCAAACTATATTATTAGTTACAGTAATGGGAAAGTTCTTTCTAAAAATGAATTAGTTCAAGTTCAAGTTCAAGACATTAAATATGAACTAGTTCAAATTCTAGTTTATAGTTTTTGGAATGAACTAGTTCAAGTTCTAGTTCAGTAGTTCATAATTTTTAAAATGATCAAAAATTATAAAAGTTACTAAAGAAAATGTGTTTAAAAAATAAAAATTGCAATTTATGTCTGTATAGTGCAGATGTGCAATAGAATTATAATTACATGTAAAAAGTTAAAAGAATGTTATTAATAATGAATATAAAAATATTTATAATACTATTTAGTAATTATTCATAATGGTACATTAAAATATACTGTACATTGTACATGTTTAGTAAGATAATAAGATGAAATGAAAACTTAATACATATTATTTGTACATATATTATGTAACTAATTAGTAATTGGTAATCTAAAATAATAATTATAGAGTAGTGATTAGAGGTTAAAATAATGTTGAGAAATAAACGAAAATAAAATCATAATTAAAAATAATTTTGATTGCGTGATAAAAATAGTTTTATATTTTTCCAATCACATTGTATTCTGTGGAACACTCTGCTGTAGTCTGTATACAGCAGAAAATAATTTGTATGAACGTGTTTTGGGAATGTTATTCATAACACTTTATTTTATTATGTCAAGTTATAACAGAATTATAATAATATACCAATACTATAAATGATATTATTATATCGGCGATCAACGACATCGTAATTTCAGGGCAAACATAAAAATCCAAACTAAAAATAAACAAAATTAAAAACAAATTATTTCTTTTGATTCTTAAGAAGGCACTGATCGGCTACATAAGATTTCAAAACGTTATCGTATAGCCTGTTCTATAAAAATTAAATTATCAATGAACGAACCCAAAACGTTCAAAATCATAATTAATAAGAACTTAGTTCACGTTCAAGTTCATTTCTTGAAAATTGAACTCGTTCAAGTCAAGTTCATACAATATGGAACGCGTTCAAGTGAACATGTTCTTTCCCATCACTGATTAGTTATTTTGTTGTTTAAAAATATTAACTGTAAAAATTTAAAATATAAACTGAAACTTATATATTATAAACATTACATATTTATCATATTATTATCCATATTAAATGCAATAAATCTTTTTATTTCGATTACGAAATTATTAGTCATTAGGTAAAACTTATACAACTCATACTACTTATACTACTACAGTATAGTAAGTTAAACTATCTTAGGATATGAAGAACAGTTACTGATCCATCTTCGTCCTTTTTTACTCGATCGTTCTTCGAAACCAATGGTACATCGATTTCTAATGTATAAGAACGATTTCTCATCTATATACAGTCATCCATTCTAGTATGATATCCGAATCTTGAATTTAAAATGTGTATTCTATATAATATAACGTATTGTATATCCCTGTATTATAGACACAAAAATGTGTGTATAATATTTTCTCCAATACCACAAATATTGGCCTTATAGCTGATGATTTTAAATACTGAACTAAACATTGAAATGCGGCTACTGGCATGAACTTCACCATGGCACAGGTACACGTGTCTATATTTCGAGGTTACCCATACACAGTTCGTGCGCACGTATGCGTATTTGACTGAAACGTTTTTTATATTTTGTTATTATCTAGACATACAAATACTATATTTACATTTGTATTTATTAAACGTGTATCCAAAACTTATATAAAATGCGTGTTTCCTGCCCGAAATCGGTTTATGGCGCCACGCCACCGGTTAAGTCGTTTTATTTGTAGTATATACCTATACATTACTTTTATATATTATATTATATAAATATTAAACATATACACTGAGAGTGTTTGAGTATCAATACGTCGGTTATGGTCGAATTTTAAGTAATTCAAGGAACGCGTCACGTGATGGTTTATGCATCCTCGGTCCCTTGCAGTTTTCGTCTACTGCACCTGTTGCTGTATCGTACTGTCGTATATACGAGAACAAATAAAAACATAAATGTATTTGTGTGTATATGTATGTGTGCATGAAGGTACAAATGCCCTTGTGCTGGATCAGATGGTGACTAATAAAAATAGTGAACATTTTATGAGTGCATGCAATGCCGTATAATAAATCGTCCGACACGTGCAGTTGGTTTCCCGTAAATACTATGTCGAAAATTCATCAACGACAAAACGATTAGGTAACTTTATTGTATTATATACCTCTTGTATACCTAGACGTGCATAGTACTCGTATAATAGAGTATAATATTATCGGAACGAAGTTATTAAAACGAAAATTAACGTAATGCCGTAACCTTTGATTGCACTCGTATTGGGTAGGATGGTACGAGTCCCAATTATTACTCTACAGAGATTCTAAAATTCATTCGTAATATGTACCTATTTAATGAATTTTAAAATATTTTTAAAATGATAAAATCTAAGCTAAAGTTTTTTATAAGGTAAATGGTCAAAGCACTTGCAATTTATTTACAATGACAGTAAAATATATTCCGTATATCTGTATATTCGATAAAGTTCTCTTCAAAATTTTTGTAGTATACAGTACATATAATATTTAGTGATTACTATACCTTCAAGAGCCTCTTACTATAAATATTTTGTTATTTCTTATAGGTTCAAACAACCGTGCAAGTTAAATTTTGGCATAAATAAGAATCGAGTACCTAAAAAGGTTAACCTCTAATTTCTATTTTGGTCTTACTACTATACACCTCTTTTTATTGTCTTATAATCATTAGCTTTGATATTTTTATAACTGGAGGCATACAGTAATTACATGAAATTTTGTATTACATACATAAATTATACGTTATCTTACGAATATATAAAGAGATGTTTATACCATATTTAAATCTATTTTTATTCGTTAAAATGTATATTCTTATCATTGGGTTCCATTGTCTCATGTAAGTTTCCCGAGTTATTATATGTTATTCTTTATGAATGCTGCATTATATCTCTACAATCAACCAGCAATATTTCATTGTACATTTTCTATTCTTTGTTAGCATTTTCATTCCCGTATTTATTATACATTTTTTTCATCCTATGACCTATAACTCTTTTTACAAAGCGTTTTATGTTAATTAAATTACATTACATTTCTGTTCGGATTATTTCAATATTGATGTTAATATTTTATGTCTTTACAGTACCTACAGATTGTGATTTTTAAATTTTAATTATTTTGGAAAATTTTAAGGTGGGCTAATAAATGATAGGAAGGGCCATATCGTTCCCTGGGACCTCTAATATACGGGAGGATATATACAATATGGTATGATTGGATTTTTCAATAGTCAGTAAATCGTCACGCGTTCGTATAAGATATAATTATAATTAAACATTTTAAAGTCCAAAAGTACTGTAATGTACTAGCTAACTTATACTTTGATTGGTTTTTGGCATCAAAATCAACTATGCTTGAACTAGTTGAAATGTATTCAAGAGATGAACCAGTAGCTGTCGGCAGACACTGAGCAAGGTCATGTGGTCACGCGAGGTGTACCTATACCTATGTGTGTTTGCGTGTACAAATTCAACTCAGCCTAACTGAAGATTACCTTCCACGCAATTATTATAATATTATACGGAAGCCTTCATCATTATACTTACATGTACTCTCTGCTGGCGTCTATGCACGTATGCATAGGTTAGTTTCGATGACGGCGAGGTGGTCCGCAAGCAGAAACACGGCCATTCGTTATTTAGATAATTTCCCAGTCGGTCGCAATTATAAATTATAATCCGTCCGCAGTTGATGAATAAATTATATAAAGACAAACAGCCGTAATCCTTTCGGCAGTATGGTTTTGTATAACATCAACGCTGCAGGCTGCAGTGTAAAGTGGACTATTTACGTTTATACGTTCACTATTTAGGTGTAAGTACAATATATATTTAAATATAATTATAAGCATATATTTATGACTTTCCGGGGCAGCCTTGCCTGCAAGTATACTTATATTATTTCAAAATCATATGTATAATGTGGAAGTTTGGAATTGTTAATAGTTAACTGTATTCAAAGTGAAAAATGCGTGTAACGTGTAAATATTGAATTGGTTGTATACGTTGTGTAATTCTTAAGACATTTTCACGATCTGTATAACGAAATTCAAGAGCATAATAATACCACAGATATATAAAACAACTAGATAACCGGCTCAATGTTAAAGTTTTCTAAAATATATGAAGTCCGGCAGCTATATACTAAGATGGCAAATTCTAAGAATTTTATGATAAAAACCAAACAATGTTTTTGCATTATTTACTATTCATTATTAATATAACAATATGTTATCTGTTTTTATTTACTTCATGGTTAAATCAATAACATTTGTTCTCTAAGCATATGGCTGCTTCTGGTATACACATTTAGTTGTTTTATAGGTACATCTATGATTAAAACCAATTTCCTGGTTACACATGATTATTGTGGTAACGTATAAATTTATGAACACGACACGGAGTAGTGGAAACTTGACTTTACTATTAAAAGAGTTCTCAGTTTGTTTTTAACTGGATTGTTAACTCAAATCTGTTGAAACCTATTTCATTTTAACATCAGCTATGATGATGTTATATATATATTTATATTGAGCGATGACAGTTTTTATATTTCTCTCTGGTATTTTTTTTATTAAACTATAGATTAAACTGCAATGCGTGACATGCACAAAACAACCGAAATACTCGTATTGCATCAAAAATAACACTGAATCTTTTGTTTCTAGTATTCTTCTACAAAAACTATCCTCCTTTGATTTTAAACTTAGTTACTTTATGTGTCAGCTGTGGTGGAAGTCGAAAAGTGTAATTTCAATATATAAGTCATTACGTATAATGCTCGATAGTTAAAAAAAAGAAGGAAAAATACGTTAGAAAGTTATCGGTCAAAGTGTATCATTAGTATATATATTTTGTTTGATTCCCATTTATCGTTGATTGTTACTGTCTATTATATTATATAGTGTACACTGTACAATACATATACGTATGTATAATTACACTATCCAACAATTCCAATATCTAAATAATGGCAAATTACTTTATAGTTTACAATCCAACACATATTTTCATTGTAAAATTGTTTCAAATTATTTTACAGCGTGCAATCGAACTTACTATGGAGATGTTGGTAAAACGTACGAGTTCGAATTACATAGACCAAAACCAGACCAATTACCATTTGTCTGTTATATAAAACTTGTTGCACCTGGACATCATTTAGGAGATTTAATTCAAGTAAGTACCTGCCTAATACCTATGTCTTTTAAAACTATATACCTATTTATTGTGATTTTTAAATATCTATTCTTCAACCTTGACACCTTGTATATATTATAAATTAAATTAATTGCAATAAGTAAATCAATTATTACACTCCATATTTTGTAGTTTTAAACAACATTTACGTGTTTTCCAGTTTCATTACTGAACATTGGTGTTTAATTTGTATGTTTTATGTTTACTCTTCTAACAATTTTGTTTTTGTTGTAACTTAAAATACTAATTTGCTACAAAGAACCCAAAGTAGGTTCATCATTTGTTATTTGTAAACAAATGAGTTTTTGATAATAAATTATGATGAAATATAATATTTATTTAGGCAAGTTGGACAATTTTTCATTTCACTAATAATTTAAATTTACGATCTTAACTCTAAATAAGTCTGGGAATAAATAAAAGAAAGACTTATTATAAAAAAATTGTGAAGTGAGAAAAATGGGAACGATGAAACTTTTTGAATTTTTGCCATATAGATTATCCGGAGAATACTTCTGAAAATTCCTAAACAGCTCAAGTACTTTATGAACTAAAATGCATTATTTATTCAAGTTGTAGTGCTTGGTACATAATACGTATAAACTATAATTGTATAATACGATCATTGATTATTTCCTATAATAAATCATAATCGTAATTATTTTATTCTGAAAAATTCATTTAAAAAGTCATTTCAAATATATTAATTATTATTTATAGTTAAGTATAACTAAATATTAACTTAATCTTATTTGAAGGTAAAATACTATAAAATGGAAAACTAAAGAAAAATTTCAAAATTATTTCTATATGATTAAAAAAAAAAAAAAGTATTTATAATTAATATCAAATCATGGTAATATGTAGTTATATAATAGTCCAAGCTATTGTATTTCAAATGGAATAAATTATGTTTTAGCATATTGTTAGTAGAAGTTGTATAAGTCGTTCAATTTAACTCTATAATTAATATATATTCAAAACAGAAAATACCAATTTTATTATTAAAACTACCAATTCAATGTATGTGATTAAATTACACATATAACTAATATGTGATTATATGAACTGAATTGGAAAATTGTCTTACACTCATTGCACAATAACAAATAGGTTTTATATTCAACATTTTAATAAGAACTGAAGTAATAAAGTGAAATCGAATAAGAAGTTATACAATAGGTTTGTCCCAAAAGGTCTTCGAATTAGGTCGGAACTTTTTGTGACTAATGAAATGATTGTATTTTAAGTTCTGAACCATCCTGAACTCGAGTTTGATAGTGCTGGAACAAACATATAAACAGTAAAAGATAATGATGAAATCATACAGGCATAAAACTATTGCTTCAGAAGCAATGAGCTTTCATGTGGATCTTGGAAATAATTATTAAACCCTAACAATTTGCAATTTCTTTGACCACATACATCATGATTGTTATAACACTCTGTAGTTTGTCATAAGTATTATAAGGTTTAACATTTAATATAAAAATAACCATTTGAAATTAAAATGATAAAAAATGGTCTATCCAATAATTTCATCTGAATGATATTAAATAACAAAGTTTCATTTTAATTAAAAATGCATTGTAAAATAAATGCAGAGAGAATAAAAATTAAATAAAAGAATTAATTGATTTTATTTATTTTTATTTTTAGTAACTAAATCATATTGTAGTATCAGTGTTTATAATGCTATTTAACTTATGTTTTAAAACAACAACTATTGAGAAAAATACTAATTAGGTTTTTATCTTCGTATTTTGTTATGCAATAAGGTTTAGAATATATTCAAATTTAAATCGTCATTAGAGAAAATCGTTATCGTAATATTTCATCATTCTTAACGTTTTTTAAGCATTACAATTGAATGCAAGTCCACGTCTTTTACGAATTTCTTAAATATACTCAATTTATTTTTATTTTTTTTCCTTATGAACAAAAATAATTTTCAGATTTTCCAACAAAGTTTCAAGTTCAATTTACATTATCGACGACTTGGTTGTACAATGTATATATGCCTAATATTTTTAAACTTTTTTTAAAATTTTAAAAAAAATATTGATTTAAATATTAAAATATGAACTAATTCTAAAATGTATACTTAAATTTTTTCAAAAGTTTAATTAGTGTTCATTTGAGTAGATTATCTATATAAATATTTCAATAATGGATTATATTATTTTTCAAAAATTGCAAATGAAACTATAATATTATACATACAACTTACAAGTACTATTTAGCCTTTTAAAAAAGGGCCTTTTTAGGTTTTAAATTGATAGTTTAGCACCATCTAAACAAGGATGGCTATTATTTAGGTACTTATATTTACATACTACATTATATTAAACATTACATTTTTGATATTATAAACTTATACATGTAAAATGTACCCTGACTTATTTTATTTCCTTCAACAAATTATGCATGTTTCACATAAGTTTCATATTACTCATAAGTTTCAAGTGCTAACAATTTAGTATTTTGTTTTGATGGATAACCCTCCCTAAATATACCACCACAATATGTATAAATATACATCTATCAGTTAGTATTATTCTATTCTTTAGTCAAATAGATTATTTTATCCAAACTTTAACTAGGTTATTCAAACTTACAGTCACCGCTGTATTATCTGTAGATCATTTTTTATGCTATTTTTTCTTATTTGTAAAATATATCTCAATTTAATGAACAGCAGACGTCTCCAAAAGAACTATTTTAATCACCTTTTAGAATTTTCCTTGTACTTTTAGTAGTTATATTGTACACTTTTGATTAATATAAATAAATTAAAACAATTCTACCAAGTTCCTAAATGAAATGCTGGATGAATTCAAAGTTTTAAATTAATTATTTTAGATATTATATTAAAGTTAGAAACTAGCTATTTATATTTGTCGAAAAAACAATAAATAAATAATATACATTATCGGTTGATTCAATTGATCAATGTTAATGTCCCAGAAAATAAAATAGCTGGTGCCAAGTTTACTTCGGCAAAAGGAGACGTAAAAGCCGTGAAATACATATGTATGGTGTATTATAATTTATTCGGAAAGAGCAAACTCGCGTTTTGCGAACGATGATAACACTGTGTGGGTGGGTTAGTTGTTTTCGATTCTACTATAGGCGACGACAATACGGGAGTCTAAAACTACAGCGAGGATCGTTTTCAAACGCTTTCGTCTTTTTTCCATTTTTGGAATATAAATGATTAAGGCTTGGGAAAATACATTTTCAATTTAAGAGAGTACCGCATAGAGGGTTTGAATTACACAGTGTAGTGTATATATTTGTATACTACAGATTTTACGCCGGTACGAGTATAACGGTAAAATCTGTTGTGCGACGTGAGTATCAAAAAAATCGAATATTATTCTTTGAGAGTGTACAACATGGGATATTACAAAAAGACGCATTTCAAAAAATGTTTTCGAAAAAATCATTTTACAAACATAACTAAAATATTAGACAATACAGCGTTCTATGTACTATATTTATATATGCTGTCATGTTAAACTAACGACCCTCACAGGGGCACCGATATCAATGTTTACATATTATAACAGTTATCACGGCTTACAAATACATTATAGGATATGCTGTGTTGTTTACACGTATAAAGCCGTAAATGTCTATACATTCATGCATCAACATTCAACAGTGACAGTATTTGCGATTCTCCCGAGGGAGAGAAGACACTATTGTAACTCAACCCTCAGATTTTCGCCTAAAGTTGTTATATACCTATGATAAATAATTTAAGCATACATGTTTGAGCAATATTTTTATTTTACTTTTAATGTTAAGATATACAAAAAAATAATGTTGGTAACTCATGGGGTTTTTAACAATCGTATTGATACACGCATTTTTGTGTGTTTACACGGTGTTATGGGAAAATGTAGGTTCAAACAGCAATAAAAATTAAATAATTCAAACTGAAATTATTTTAAAATTATGTGGAAAAAAATATAAAAGAAGAATATATCCTAATATTCTTAATATCTTAATATTGAAATGTGTGCAACATAATCTTCGTAGTGATTGAAGAGTATTGTAGATAAAAGTTTGTGTTTTTATTTATTCGAGAAGTTGTAATTGTATTATTAAAAATGTATGATTGTTTTGTTGTAATTTTTTTTAAAAAATCAAAATATTTAAAACTGTATCTAAGCTTAAAGAAGTGGATCGTTTCACTATACAACTTACTTTTTCTCCGTAAATACTGCATGGTAGATACTCATCAGAGGCGTTCTCAGGACTTTTAAAAAGTGCGATGGGGGCTTAGCCCCACCTCCATTTCTTATGTAAAAACAACATACTTTAAATTAATAACATGTTGTATTTTTACAAAATTATATCAATTCTACTTGATTTTTGAGTGAGTGTATCAAGTACTTTTTAGGAATCATTTGGTATTTCTCTGAGGACAGTCAACAGAGATTATTAGATTAATATATTAAATATTACATACAGCGATAACAATAATATTCTATAACTATAGAGGCATAAACATGGAAAATAACTTGATTAAAGATAGATCTTTAATCGTGGATAATATACATAAACACGTTCTGTAAAAGTGCGTAGTCTATAATATGTATACGAATATTGTGGATAATGATAACAAGTCAAATAAATGTTAATAGATTATATTATTTAATTTTTTGATTATTATCACTAAATATCAGTTATACAAGAAACTCCGTGTTATTGCCCAAAAAAAAAAAAGCTATGGGGGATCCATCCCCCTTGTGAAAATTCCCATAATACTAATGGTGGATGATGCCCTTAGTAAAATAACGGTGGGCACTGAGAATATAAGCGTGCATAAGTCTTCTTAACAAGGTATGCAAGATCTTAGCTAAGGAGGTTCAAACTCGAAACTCCTCCATTCCCGATTTTTTTGCTCAGTTAAATCGTTGACGTACAAATCTATATGGTTACGTACATTAAATGTGACCAAACTTCTAAACATTAAAATATCACAAAATATCAATAAATCCTTTTTAATAATAATAACAAGTAGTATCTATAAAAATTCAGTTTGAATTGTTGGTATATTGTTTATTTGATCATCAAGAATGTATATCAGAAGTAGGATATTTTTCAATTTAAAACTTGATATGGGACAGTTTTTTACTGGATATTTCTGCTGTCAAGTCGAAAGAAATCGCCATCCTCCACTCAGCCACCTGTATAAAATCTGAGAGAAGCGGAAAATCTCACTGGGGAGGTGCCTTCCTTCCTTGTTTCTCCTGTGCGCACGCTTATGCCAGAGGGTGACATAATATTCGCCGCGTCAAATTTCTGAATGTATAAAAACTAGATATAGTATACGTATATATATTAACTATATTAACTATGCAGAAAGTCCGAAGCCTTTGCAGACTACTTCGAATTATGCTTCACTACGGAAGATGACACTCATTACCAAAATTAGTACTCAGAAGTAAAATCGAACAAAACTATTCATGAACATAACTCCATTATTACTCCAACATTCCCCAAGGAAATACAATTAATTATATTAAAATTAGCAAACAAAAAATGTCCCGGCTACGACCTAATAATAAACAAAATCTTAAAATATCTAACATGAAAAGCATTAGCATATTTAGCCTTTCTATTCACTTCAGTCATGCGCTTAACCACTTTCCCCCCTACATGGAAACAAGCTTTAATAGTCTCCATTCATAAACTTAGAAAGCAGATCAACTCTTCCACAAGTTACAGGCTAATAAGACGATTACTGACCTTATCACTTTATTGCCTTAATACCAGTATTCTACTGAATAGGATAAAACCCTATTTACACATAATCCCAAAACACTAATTTGGATTTATAACACAATACTCCACATGCCACCAGATCCTACGTATATCTGAAATAATTTTATAAAACTTTGAAAATAAACAATACACTACAGTAGTAAGTTTTCCTTGATTTAACGTAGGTATTTGATAAGGTCTGGTACCATGGGCTTGAAATAAGACTGAAAGCACTCAATCTACTTATTTACCTGTTGAAAACTATCACATATTTTATAACAGAATAACAGATAGAATATTTCAAGTGAGAATAAACACCGACTTATCCCCACAACATAACATCAAATCTGGAGTCCCACAAGGATTAAGACCAACGTTTTTTAATATTTACTATCATGACATCCCTAATACTGAACTGGTAATGTTTGCAGACGATACGACAATCCTCACGCAAGATAGCGCTTTAGACTTATCAATCGAAAAACTACAATCTTTATTAAACAAAATTACCTATTGGTTTAAAAAATGGAATTTGAACTTAAACTCGACTAAAAGTGTGGCTAAAATATTCACCTTAAAAAAATACAACAATCCAAGAAACATTAATATAAACAATCAGACTATTTAATGGAATAGAAAAGATGATTCAGTTAAATACCTTGGTGTTTTTCTCGATGAAAAGCTAATATGGAACACCCACATAAACAAGAAACTCATACAGGGATATGCTAGTATTAAAATACTGTATCCCTTAATCAACCAAAAATCAACCCTTCTTTACACCACAATAATCAGACCACTGATAACATGTCTGTCCAGTATGGACCGTTCTATGGGCTCTTCCACTAAAATAAATAAAATCCAAATAGTATAGAATAAATTCTTAATAATATGCCTCAAAACATCAGAAAATGAAAATCGTTATTAATATAATATACAAGACCTCATTATATTATTATATTATTTTTATTCATGTATAATCAAATTATATAATTTTCACTAATAATCTAAGTATTAACAAATTCATTATATTTAGATCTATAACTTACATGATTGTAAAAAACCAAAAAAGTTGTAATAGCACTAAATATGGTGAAATATTTTATAATTATTTAAAAAAAAAACTACAATATTGTACGCGTTGTGTTCCAGGTGACTTTGGACAGTTTCACCATCGGTCGGTTTGCATCCTACACGAACGCTGGATGTCCAGACGGTGACCTGCATATCACAGAGTCCGACCGGCCGGCCGTGTCCGGTGGATGGTGCGGAACGTCTTGGGCACCGGCCCATTATTACAGTGAGACCAACTCCATCACTCTGCTGGTCCGGCTGTACACGCTGTCCAGCCTGGACAACACGGGATACAACTTTGACTTCCGACTAGGCTACAAGATGCTAAATCGGAACCGCGCAGTCGTCCGGTACGGCGAGCAAAAGATGTTTTCTAGTAAGTGCACACCGATAGTTAAATTATATTATTTTTACAATATGTTTATTTTTTTTTTTTTATTGTTATTGTGTACAACGTGTGGCGGAGCGAGGGTAAAAAAAAATTAAATAAAATACTCCGCAAAGTGTGAGCAGTTTACCTTCTATATTTTCTTGAAAAAAAAATAATAATAACGATCGCGAAGATTTGTTGTCTTTTAAAATGCGGTTAGCGACTCTCAGGCCCAGGACTCATAACAAATATACGAGTAATATAATGGATATGAAAAAGGAAAAATAAAAATAAATCATGGTATACGTAAAATTAAAATGCACATCGCCTGGCTTCAAAGTGCCATGTCGCTTGATATTCACCCCTCGCGTACGCACGTTTGCATTACGAAGATTTCGTTTCCACCCCATGGTCCATACGATACATCGCTGTCATCAAGTACTTTTATATACATACATACTTTCGAGTGAACGTGCTTTAAATTGTTAACTCTACAAATTTTAAAATATCATAAAGATAATTCCGTCGCGTTTCCACAGTTGTCTCATCGTAGTATACAGTGATCGATGCAGATCGGAAGTGGTGGAATATGTGCGCGGTAGTGTTGTATGCAAGCTGTATAATAATAATAATAATAATACAGTTGCGCCATTTCAACATTTCGTTGAATTGGGGTTGTGAATTTCATCAACCGCATTAGACTAACGATTATAAAAAAATCTGCCCATTTTTATTCCAAATGACAAAACCAAACGGTTTATTAGGGATTTTGGTGTATAATCGTTTCAAAAACTATATATTTTAAAAGCCTCAATTGGTGAACGTGGCCATACCAATTTAAATATTTATTTTTTAAGACAGCAGACATATAAGATAGCATATTATATTTAAGACATATAAGATAGCAGGGATGCTTGAGGCACACTATTTAAAATAATGCATTATATGGAGAGCAAATTGTGTACTTTATGGGTGGAGAGTTTGGACCACTAAACCACTCTTTGGCCCTTATACCTATGCCCACGCATCCTAGCCAAGTTATAGCTGTTAGTTTAATACTAGGGATTACATTTTCAAGATGTGCACTAGGAGGGCTGCACCCTCTCTCTCTAATGATATTTCTACCGTTCCTGGGATAATATTGTGTTTTAATAGAGCATGGATGCTCATTCAATTATTGACCAGAATCATGAATAATAATTAGTGTAATATGGCATATGCATACAAAATGTCAGCGATGGTGATATCGTAATGATTGTTTAGAGGTTTGCCATTAAAATAAACTATTAAAACTAATTAAATTACATGTTTAAGTGTTTCGGTGAAATAAAAATGAGATATATATATATAACTTTAGATGTCTAGATATTTATAGACTATGTACGTCGAGATTTATTAAACAGGGAGGGATCGTAATTACAGTATTGATTATTGATTAATGATTATCTCAATAAATTTTAAGGTATAGCCGTATAGGTAACGTAAAATCGATGAATCCGCCAGTTTTAATTAAAGTATTTTATTGCTTCGCCGTTTAATACATTGCATAATAATGATTAATATTTTAATTTACTTAAATGTACTTTAATTAATCGTTTGTTCAAATAAATCGTTCCGGACTAAAGCAATTCATCACAATCGAAAACTGACCTACCGACGCATATACCAGGATATATAATTTTTAATGTTTATGTAGGTATATTAATCGTATATTTGAACGGATTTACAAATAATTTTAATAATTATTTATGCAAACATTAAGAATTTTACTATAGCTTGCTTAAAATGAAAATATTTTGCTTCCAGAGCTCTGTAAAAACACAATGTCAACATATCACACATATCGATTATAACTTATAACGTAAATATTAACAAATAGTTTTCACAAACTAGTAAGAAAGTATGGGCATGTGTGGAACGTATCGTGTGTTTAATTACAATGTGCTCTGGATGTTATTGATTAGCACGTACATATTATGCATAGAACGAATGAAATTAGGGTGGTTTTTTCAACGTACACGAGTGCACGCTCAATTATATATTTTGAAAGCGAATCCTCTTTGTAGTTGGTTAAATTTCGTTACTGCTATTATCGTTCACATCGAAACACTATATTACAGCATCGTGAATAAATTTTAATAAGCTTGTTAAGTTTGTACGCATAAAAATGCACAGACCTAGTTCATCTAAGGATTATAATTAAATTCGGTTTGTCGCGTTAATATAAATAATTTAAAAACGTTTTTAAATCGAATGTTCGAGAATTATAGACGTTTTTTGTTGTAAAAATAAGTCGATGTCACGTTTTAACGTATTTGTATTCCAGTCGATGAGAACAGGACAAAAAAAAACAAATGGCTTATATTATTAAATTAACTAAATGATACTCAAATTTAATTTGTCAAAATTATAATTAGGTAAGTGAACTGTACATAATATACAGAACTATGTGTATTATTATATTATATATTATACTATGTACCATTGTACCCTGAGAAGAGTAAATATAAATAAGTATAATTATGAAAACGGGCGATATCTACTGCCATATGTTGCCGATAACGAGTTAAAACAGCTATGGGATATGGGAATGATAAATAATAAAAGTAACTTAAACATTGTTATTAAAAATGTTATCAAAATATAAATATTTTCGTTTAAATATTATTCAACGATCGTTTTGTACCAATATTCCAACGTTTCTTAGTATCATATACATGATTAAAAATAATGGCTTAAAAAAAAAAGAAACATTTTAAACGAATATACTGCAATATATTTTTATGTTAAGGCAATGTGTTATATCAAATACGTGACTGCAATAGGTACCTACTATAGAATTCGTTATAATATTAGTATATACTTATATAAAAAATACTTGGAGTAAACTTTTAACTTTGAAAAAACTGTCATAACTCATAAGTGATTACAAATGATTAATGACTAATGTTCACACCCAGTGCTTTTCGTCAACACAAAATATAATCACAAAATGATTTACCTACCAGGCAACCAGGTAACGCAATTGCTCTTCTTAAACATGAATTTAGATTTAATATTAATAATATTTGAATGATAACGATTATATACCTAAGATGAACAAATTTGCCTACCTAATTAATCGTTCAATATTATAGAAATTTCGGTTGTATACTAATATACTTATATTAATACTTATTAATATAAGTATATTAGTATACCTACCATGTGTAAGTATGGTACTTACCTACCATAATAAAATACATAATATTTTGGATGTACACATTCTAGACAATACATAACCATGGCCTAGTTAAAAATAATTTTTTTTTTCACTTACGTTAAATTGAAGAAATCAATGAGATAAATTAGTTTTTAAAAATTGTATATCCCGTAGGTACCTAATTTATTTTTCTGGGTTCTACTCAATAGGTATACAAATATACAATTACACATGCATGCATTTAATTTATACTTACTTTCTAATTTTTATAAAAAAAAAAGGAATAATAAAGGAATCTATAACAATCAACAAAATAATATTAGTACTTAAGTACACAAAAAAGTTGAGAAACGTCTTTTGGGATCACTGTATTTTATCTCATCAAAAATTCAAAACAGTAAACATAATTTTAAAACATGATTCATTTTCAAATAACTCTCTTTTTATGTAGGTATCTGGTTTACAAACAATAACAAAACGTTTAAATGGCAATGTGCATATTATTTATTTACTACGAATCATTTGTATTGCAGTTTTTTTTAAATATTTAAGTAACCGTATAAATACCGAAATGAATAAATTATACCTACCGGTTTTGTGTAATAATGTAAACCTACCCTAATTGCAAGTGTTTTCTACTTGACGATGTGACGATGTAACAACGAATTTACTTTTGTGATTAAAATTATTACTTATCACTGTCTTCGTTGATTGAATTTGTTTACGATCAACAAGATTATTTTAAATTTGAATTGAATAAATCTTTATAGAATTATCCAGTTTTAATATAATAGAATGATATGTGGAAGTATTTGTGTGTGTGTGTGTGTGTGTGTGTGTGTGTGTGTGTGTGTGTGTGTGTGTGTGTGTGTGTGTGTGTGTGTGTGTGTGTGTGTGTGTGTGTGTGTGTGTGTGTGTGTGTGTGTGTTTTTTTTTTTGTTTTTTTTTTTTTTTTTTTTTTTTTTTTTGTGTGTGTGTGTGTGTGTGTGTGTGTGTGTGTGTGTGTGTGTGTGTGTGTGTGTGTGTGTGTGTGTGTGTGTGTGTGTGTGTGTGTGTGTGTGTGT
>JAIPRK010000540.1:0-140898 GCA_025469195.1 Chaitophorus viminalis | reverse complement strand
TATGTTTTTTTTTTTGTGTGTGTGTGTGTGTGTGTGTGTGTGTGTGTGTGTGTGTGTGTGTGTGTGTGTGTGTGTGTGTGTGTGTGTGTGTGTGTGTGTGTGTGTGTAGTTTTATTTTAAATAAAAGTTGTTTGGATGTTTATTTGCTTATCTGCATTAGACCAAACAGAAATATGAATATATGCATATATTTATTTAGAAAATATAATATAAAGCTATAGAGTTTTATTCACGAAATAGGTGGTATATGTATAACTAAATCTTATCGTTTTCATCCCTCGCTCTTTTCGTTTACCAAATATTGTTGGTTTTACTTTTTGCTTGGTAGTATGCGATAATATAGGTATTAAATAGCTTAGTTTAGTTTGATATGATACGGTGATGCTATTCGCATAATCAGATGAGCATTTATACTTAATATTTCAGTACGTTAGTTTAAAACTTTAATTGACTTAATTGATTTAAGTAATTTACTTTTTCACATTATAGGTTGAAATTTATTTCTACTTATCATTATAATTTTATAATATCATAATTTTCCATAAGTTATGATATTCCAAACAGTTATTATCTACTGATTTATTGTAGACGAAAGTTAATAATTAATAGTTATCACACAAAAAGCTTGGCTAAAACTAATCTGTATCATGAAGTACAGTTTATGTAAGTGAAATTTTTAGTATTATTGTTATAGTTATTGGTCATTATTTTCGAATGAGGCCAAACAAAAAAATATTGTGAATAGTTTTTAAAGTTATATTACGTAATATGGATAAACTATACCCAGAATAGAAGTATTCAACAGTTTATCATAAGCATTTTTAACGATATGAATTAATTAAATGAAAAATAATATATACTCTCAAAGAAAGTCAAATCTCGTTGTACGAATAATCGTGACAAAATGTATTTCGTTGAAATTTATGTTGTACAACATAAATCTAAATATTTTATCTGTCTACACTGTACGTGCTTTCCGTTTCAAAAATAAAAAAAAAATCAATCCGAAAGATGACATTTATTCCTCGAAATCGTGACAATAAGTAAATATTACATAGTTATCGATTTATTATACATATTTGTGTATTGTGTAGCTGGCTGCTGGAGTACTCCGCGAATCGATAGTCTTTTTCACGGTCATCCAGACACAATAAAATATGTTCACGTACCTTATAGCTACAATCGAATGCTGTAGACTGCTGGCAGTGTTGCCTATACACGAACGAAAAGTTTCAGAGTTAAATAAAAATAATTTGTCAGTCGCCAAGACTATTTCGTTACGCAAGACTTTACAGTGAAAAATGTAGGAAATACGTGCGTTTATGTTCACACACCGGATATGGTAGGTTATCAGTATGCCTATATTTATTTCACCTTGCCAATTGCCATCCAAGATGGTATGATCATTAGGAATATAATCGGGGTAGGTTGTAAAAAAAATGAAATACCGAGTTTTGATGTTAAAGGTTAAACGATCATAAATAAGATTTTTGTATTTTGCGTAGATTTTTGTGTTGCATGTTGATATAAGCTGTAGTTTTCAATTGTAAGACTTTCGAAACTATAAAATTGAAACCTATAGAATAGTTTAATTGTTTAAATTTTTTTCTTTTACATTATATCTTTTTCGTTACCTTGTTCTTAAAAGCTTAAGTATAAAAAGCGGTAAAAATTTCAAATATCTAAACAGCATTATTTTCCAAATTACCGCAAGGCTATAAAATATCCGATATTAATTGTGTAAAGTCTAATGATAAGCCGAAATAAAATTGATCTTATATATGATGTACAAGTGCAGTTTTCTGATAGTAAGTATTTATTTGATATTTTGCATTAATTATACTCGGATATTTAACTAAACTTTCGAATAATAAAATCTACATTCACCTTTGTACTATATTCGAAAGGTATGCTCTTTTAGTTGTGATAATTTTGATTTAAATTTTAAATCTACCTTATTAATTATATAAATCGTCATAAAGAAAAAAATCTAAAATACTATAAATAACTAGAAACTAAGTAACCGTTGAAATAATAAATATTGATAATTGATAGGAACTATAATTTATAACCTTAAACTAACATAATGATGTTAATGCGTGAAAATAGCACCAACTTTGATCTTAATATAATAAATATGTAATATGTACTTACATTTATTATTATAATATTATATTATACCTATAATACGTCGATATATATTAAACTGATTTTTTACGTCTATTTCACGATTTATATTCTCTAGAAAAGTATCGAGTTCAATATTAGTATAACCCTTAACCTCATTCACGATATTCGATATACTGGTATTGCCGATAATGGTAGATATTAAGTATCGGTTGGTATTAAAAAGTGAACACCAGTACAATACCCATTACCCACTAAAAATGAAAAAATGATGTAAGCTCCATTATTTTTTGCAGTTTCTTTTCTTTTAACTATATTTACTTGAAAATTATAAATATTGTTATTTTCTCTAGGGTTTTTCATATTTACATGAAATATAACCACACATATCTATAAATTACTCATTTTTCTCAGAATTTAAAACTTTAAAACCTGTGTAGGGGTAATTTATATTTTATATAAAAACATGGATTATGTCAAATTATTTTGTTTTACACTCATTTTCAGACAAGTTTATGTTTTTAGAAAAAATAATTTTTAAAGAATAAATTTACCTGATATCTTTCAAGTTTTACTCTTTTTAAGTATTGCCATCAATATTTAGTCACATACTCTGAAGCAGAGTATTATTTTGAACATCTGAATAAATATATAAATAAACAATCGAATAAGTATTTAATTATTTAAAAGTATTCAAAGCTAAGATGATTGAGTTTGAAAAAAAGGAAAAAACGTTTTCTATATATATATATATAAGATGGATCACTAATCCTTTGATCCCTTTGACCGCAACACTGATTCATTTCCTATGTTTTTAGTTTTTAATTTGCATTCACTTTTTGTTATAATGCCGGTTGGTTTCTTTTCTAGGGATCAACGAATCATTTCATATGGGTGATCTAATGGAGGGCACTTATTGTTCGCGAATATTCAGCGATTGCGACCAAAAGAGGTGTGTACTGCAGTCGCCCAACTACCCAGGGCTGTACCCGCGAAACCTGACGTGCTATTATGCCATCCGCCAGCATAGCATACCGTACGGTCACCAGGCGCTCATATCTATCACACAGCCGTACAGCCGTCTGGTGTCGATCAAGACGGATCGGACTAACCCCGAAGGCGCAGATCCAAAGCCCGTCGAACGAAAGGTATATTTGCATGATATAATGTCATTTTATACAAAACACACAACACGCACGTTCATATTTATGCAGAATAAAATTATACTACATTATAGGTATCACGCGAATGTTAATGTAAGGAAATCGATTTATCGTATACGTATGAAAGCGTCCATATTATACTGGCGGGTACTAGGACCAAGTTTTAGGAAACTTAATTTCCTCAGAATTTGTTAGGACCTACAATAAACACCGAGAAAATTATTAAAACTCTTGTAATTTAAATTTTAGTTCATAATTCTGTATCGTTCTTTATGTTTTTCACACTTCAAGACCTAATATGCATTTGATATTCTTTACTATTGTATATTGAGAATATTCGCCACGATTATTTACCCGAATTATCGTTCAAAATATATAATAATATAATACAATATAATACAATATAATATAATATAATATAGTATAAAAATGATTAATGAAACTCCCACATATTAACATTGTGTTAATTGATGTTGTTATTTTGCATAGGAATTAGTACTCTCATAAATAACATATTTTGAATGTATAACTGAATTCTTTTTTTACCGAGTACCTACATTTTATTTTGTTTAAATTAGTTATGTTAAAATTTAATTCAATTTCCGTACTTTAACCTCAATCGGATATTATATTTGAATAAGCTTATTTGCATAATATAATTGTTTAATTTAACTTTGTTTTGTATTATACTATTTATACTTTATAGTCAAAACTAAATTATGACACCTACTTAATCATCTTTTACTACAATAATTTTCAAGATAGGTTCATGGGTACCTATTTATCAACCTATTTATATACATAAAGAAATAATACCTGAAGGGTTTTAGTATTGGCATAGTGATTGCACTTATAATTAACCCCATTTTCTAAAATAAACCTGTCGGTGAAAGTGTACAATCCTTTAAAGTTTAAATTATGTTTGTAATTTGTATTTTAATTATTTTATTATATAACGTTAATTGATATAAGACAAAATGGAAATTTGAAGGTATTAATCCCCACTAAAAATCCTTTAATCACGTAGGGATTAGGGTACTTGTTTCAATACAAACAGAAAAACTCTTTATTTTAAGTTTTCATACAACGTAATACAATTGATTATAATTATAAATAATGTATTTATAATCAATGTTAATACGTTTCATGTAGACACTTTAAAAATAAATAATATTTAATTAAACCATAAATAATCAATAGTTAGACAATATATTTATTACAATATAATTATTACAACAATAAAATACCTTTTTTATACAATAGAATTATAGTTATGACGTATGATTTATAGCTTTATAAGAATATTCAAATATTCATTTTTACCAGCACTGATTAGTGATTATACTTTGTTTTACCTAATTATTCTTCCATTAAAATATTAAATCCATTTTGAAATAATTATTTCAGGATATAAAATCAGTTTCTGTAAATTACTGTCCTAACAATTATTGAAGCGTACTATTTTTACTGATACCAAATACAAACCAACATTTTTGAGTAAATAATTTTGTGTTGAATGATTAAATATTATAATACAGCAATATTTTATTCTCCAATAAAAAAAAAAAACTAAAAGTTTCCATTTTATTTTATTGTATTTTTTTTTTCAAAACTATTATTTTAAGAAAAACAGTAAAAGAATTTTATTTCTAAACAACGCACTCAGTTGCAATAACTTATACATGTATTATATTATATATTTCGATTCATATGTATTGTTTACGTTTTGATCACGAAGGGGTTTTCACAGTTTATTATTCATAAGGAATTTTTTAAATTATGGTGTACTTATATTTTTTTTTTTCATAATAGGACTGGAGTAAATGCGATAATGTACCAGATTTTGTGACAGTATATGATGGATACACAACTAGAGACCCAATCCTATTGAGATTCTGCGGATCCGGTGAGACTGTGCCTGTGACAACGTCTAGTGGACCTGAACTATTAGTTCAGTTTTCCACATCACCATACGGCACTCTGATGTATCCTTTTGGTCCACTTCACGGATTTCAACTTCAAGTACAAGTAAATATATATTTTCTATTATATATCTCTCGGCTTACGGATGCTCTACAATAGATCTATAAAGGTATTTAAAGACCCATTCATACATACATACGTCATACATACATACATTCCTAAAATAATGAAGGTTGTCAAAGTATGGTCTACTGATGTACAGGGTAAATTTGTAGTGGGGGCATAATAGATTGTATTTTTATTATTATCATTACTATAGATAATTTTAAATTATGATTATATTTTTTTTAGGTATTTTTAAAAATGTTATTGTATGACAGCATCTTGGAATAGCACAACCAATTTACCTAATATGGTATAGTATTTTTAATGCTACAGTTATAGAATGTTCAAATTTTAAACAGTAATAATATATTTTCACATGACTAAATACATATTACATTTTCGTTTTAAAAAATTCTTGTACTCTGTATATGTAACAGGGATCAGGAACCTTTTCATAGGAAAGGACCATTTTTTTTAAAAAAGTTACTAAACCATCTAAATCATTGTATCCACAGTGCCGCACAAATTTGAACAAACTATTTATTTTATATATATATATATATATATATATATATATATATAGGTAAAAAAGCTGTATATATTGATGCATTTTCCAAGAACCATAGATTGCATTTTAAAGAGCCACAAGCAATCGACCTCTGGTATATAATATATATATACATTTATAAGTAGTGTATATTATACGCGATTACATAATATTTACAGATACAAGAGTTGTGCACATTTTCAAAATAGCAATCCATTTGGTATGGGTTATTGGGTTCACCAATTAATTTAACGGTTTATATACTTATTTAGTATAAAATGAACATGATAGATGTGTTTAAATTTATGTACACAATAAATATTATATGCCCTATATTTAAGTTTTAAAACTTTATAAGCAATTAGCTTAACTTAATAATAATTAAGTAATTTTAAAATTACGCTGATGTATATTACAAAAGATGAACAATTCAAATTTGTTTTATAGTTAGAAATTAATAAACAAGAAAATATTTTCTTGCTTAAAAATATAATTTAACAATTATGTACGTTTTGGCTTCAACATTTTAAAGTATTTTAAACTCTAAAATTTATATTTTAATTTATTACGGTAAACCATAAACATAAATCATTTAATATATATATATACTCGACCATTTTATTTTATCCTATTTCTTTTACTTCAAGTTTGGACTTCATCGATCTAAAACAAAAGTGTAAATAATAATTAAGTAAAAATAATATTGAAATAATAAAATAAATAGGTACTATAGAAACCAATATTTTATGATCGCTATTCACTCTTAATTATAGAAAATTAGCAATTTACCTATAATTTAGTATTTAGTTTGAAACTCAATTAAATCATGAATTTATGGTTTTATGACTAATTTAATGTATATAATATAATATTTAAACCAAAATTTATGAACCACGTGGACAATAAATGATAAAAAAAAAACAATAAAAAAGAATAATTAACAATAAAATATTAAAATGTATTGTATAAAAAACAATTCATACAGCTACTGATTATATTGTAATATTGTATATTATATTTAAATAGAGCTAGAAGATAGTTTATCTATGATTATTAAATATGAATACATTTTGGAGTAATAAATAGATACTCAATAAACAACAAGTCATAAGTAAACAAAATACGAAAAATTTAAATAACAAAATTTAACAAACAAAAGATTAAAAATATAATATTAATTGTGTAATATGATTAATTTTTATTTCTGATGAGGTATATTATTTTATAATATTAAGATGATTTATATACGGTGTACTAATTAAACTAACAATTTATTTCAATGAGCTTTTTATTTAATTTTGTTTATTTACCTATGTGTCTATGTCAATTCCTTAATTATTTCATTACATTATTAGATTATACTGTGTAGTTTGCATTTGTTAAATTATAATCTATCCTTGTGAAAATGACCTACATTTGTTAAAAAAAACTGAATATCATTGTGAATAAATTTTAATACGTAATAAGTTACGATGGTTATTTAAAGAAGACTGATTTTAAACCATCCATATGAACAACTTAATACAATATAACCTTAAGGTTAATTTTATTTGTGTGATATTTGCAAACGGAAAAGAGCGGGGTTAAAAAAAAAAAAAAAAACTTAATAGAAAAGTCAACATTTTCTTTGGTATTTCATACTGTATTGTGACTGTGAGCGCCATGTATGTACATATATAAATATTTTATATATTATGTATTCATATTGTATTGTGTACTTAAATCAGAGATAATTCAATAGTTAGTTGGTCAAGCGATAATATTTTCTACATAAGATATTTTTTTCCACTGTTATGAGATAGGGTTTTGTGCGTAATGGGTATACACATATAATAGAAATACATTTTAAAAATAAAGCTCCCAAACCCTTGAGGCTATTGAGCTATTCACGGTAGAATATTTAATCGTGATAGATCTGCACGTAAAAATATCTATCGTATATCCAATGTACTCATCAGAAGTATGTACTAAGTCTAAATATGATTAGTGATTTAATTTTTTTTTCTTATATGGATAAAATGTATTTTTTGTTTTTCGAAATAGCGTAGAGACCAAAATCTACTTTTCAAAATAATTTCTAAGTTATGTACCTATGTGTTGCCGGTTGAATAATATAAAATTTATCACGTATAGTTATATATACTAATTTAACTATGCTGTTGTTGAATTAAAATATTATACATGACTCTTTTGTGTGTTTCAGGTGCACTTTGTAGAAATTGAATCAATCAAGTACACGAAGAACAAACGTTGCGAATTCTGGATACGAAACACGGGCCGTGGGTGGCTACACGCACCCTATCACTCTTTGCCGGAAAACACGACATGCTGGTACCATCTACAAGCTACTCCGATCGGTCTTGCGGCCGCCGGATATCCAGTAAACCGCGAATCGGTTGTGGGTGGTGGTCCTAGATACAAGGTATGGATGTCCGTGCTCAAGTTTTACGTAACCGGCGCTCAGCCTCGAGACTGCACGACTAACCTGATGGTATGGGATGGAAATTCTTCTTGCCATCCTTTCTGGTAAAATATTCTTTTCAATTATTAGAAGATAAGCCTATCCATACTGTTTGGTGTAGTTGATTTTTGTCTTCCGAAACAAACTTTTGAAATCCTTAGTACGTCGGACCTGATGCATTAAAATTTACATGCAAGCATTAGGTAGTAATTTTCACATCTCACATCCTACAGCTCCTCATTTACTTTCAACGATAATTTAAGATTGTACATACATATTTTTAATTTGTAGTTCTTTGAAAGTAGTACTCAATAAGTTCATATTATTGCTATAAAAACTAGGTACCTATAGTATTTTTAACAAATTAGGATACCAAAATAATTTTAAATTATATAATTGAAAAAAATATGAGAAACATATAAGCTAATGAATACATTTCGAGTTAGTGATGGCAACTGCAGCAGCATCCAATCGTCGCGTATTCAGTATGTGTTCTTAAGCTGGAGACGGTTTGTATTTTACAAGGGGGCCGTGTACAACAATTTATTTTTAATATGAAGCTAAGGAAAGTAATTCTCTATTATTTTAAATGAGACTTAAGGATCCATATAAATTTTACAATAAATTTAGGGGGTCAAATTGCAAAAAAGTTTGAGAAATGGTATGGTATACTACGAGTATACTCTATGCAGTATGGCAGTGTGGTCCGTATGTATTTATCTAGTAACTTTTTAGTGATTCGAGAAACGCCTCATCATCTGCGTATCAGCTTAACAACGCTACGATGCTGGCAAATTATTGTCCTGGCCAAACGCCGAGGTCTTGCGATCATTTCCTGTTGTCTCGGCAAAAGCGTCCGTGCACGTTGTCCGAGAGCTTTCTGTCCACGTCCCGGTCGCTTACGGTTCAATTAAACATACAACACGCCACAGCGCTCAGGTCAGTATTTGCTCAATTCTCATATACCTTAATACCTATTATAAATTATATATCATATGTGCAAATTGATCCATTTAAGTGGTCGCATTAAGCACCTACATATTTATCTATTTATACCAGATAAATTATGGCCTCTGAAATGGATGATTCTGTGTAAGTGAGCTGTAGAGTGATAGAGTTCTATATCGACTGTGTTTTTAGCAGTAAAAGAGCATATAATATATATATAGTGCTTGAATAGCAGGAAATAAGTAGGCTTAAGGATTTTTTTCACGCCAGCAATAATTTTTCACAGACCGGTATCGTTCAAAGCTCTGTACGAATTCGTCGACCTGCACCAGGACGGAACCTCGTGGCCCGAAACCGGAAGTATGTGTTCCAGGATTTTTCGAAGGCCCGTACATTCTCCATCCAGTACGATAGCCATCCGTTCGCCGAAAAACGTATTCTTTTATGGACGTGGGGGCAATAGAAATTTAAGGTAAGCTACAAAATGGCAATTGTATTCAATAATTTATTCCTAGGTGAACGTGGGATGTTGGTAATCTTATAAATTATTTACACACACACATACATATATATAGATATATTTATTTATCACGTTAGTCTTTTATCAGTTACATTATACCATTGTTTCAAATTCAATAATTGATTAGTTTATATAACAAAAGACCTTTAATCATTCAATTTACCAACATTAGACATTTAATACAATTGTTTAGCTCATAAAATACACTACGAATATTTATCATTTAAACACAATACATATTTCGAGTAGTTTTATGACTGTGAAATATAAGTCCAAATAACAAAAATAATAATCACATAGCAGAACATTACTTTTTTTTTTTTTTGAAACCAGTACCTTAATAAAATATATGTTTTTTCTTTATATTTATTTGAACGACTGTAATCGTATATTTATGTTTATATTGTTTGCGTTCATGCTAATGGATTTTAACTTCAAGGCGCAAATATTTATTTTACATTTACATTCCATTACCGTACGCGAAATTCTAGAAAGTTTTCTTTGAACGGGACTAAGCTAGCATAGTAAAAAATACACAATATAGCTCAACACATTTATCACTTTTATTCATTCAAAAATTTCATATTTATTCGCAAACAAACTTCATACTGTTGAAAATATTGAGTATCTAACGAATATCAACAACAAGTTATGGAAAAAAACTATTATTTTAGGCTAAATGATGTTTTGATTTGAAAAAATTATAAATATACTAAAAAATAGTATTCTTATTGTTTTTATTATGACGAAAAATAGGTATTGCATCTTTATGTTTCAAAGTAATTTATTGTCCGTTCAATATTGTTAACGTATCTTAATAATTACATAAACACTGCAATATTGCTACATTGTTGGTATTTTTATTTTTATTTTTAAGTTGCATATTCAGATTAGAGGGACAACCCGGTGATGTGGCTAAAGTGACAATACTTAATATTGGATCGGGAGATCGGAGTTGTTATAGCCGTTTGAACAAAGACCGAGGTACTTTACAGTGTGTAGGCGATATTGGCTCGTCTTTGAGCATTTTGGACGAAGTGAACGGCCCAAAGACCATGCTAGTGCCCAGACATTGTTTGTGTTCGACCAACGAGTCCTTTTTACCTTATACATTCGTTACGTTGGGTTCAAAGGCGTCAATGGTGTGGGATGTACTAAACATGAACTCTACGGAAGACTTTCGACTTCACTATTTTGAAGCTACCGTACAATTCGTCAGGCGAGAAGTGATCCCGAAACGCTGTGAAGTAAAAAGCAACCTACTAACGGGACCGGGAGGTCATTTTACTTTTCACTCCCACCATAACGTAAGCAACCGATATCAGCTAACATATAATTCTAAATTTAGTGTCATCTTGCAATAAAATCACCTCTACAAATAATCCCATTACAGACCACGTGTGAATCGCACTTTGTCATACTCACCCTACAAAAGTACACGAACAGTTATTTATACGCAAAATTACCAGGATTGGCGATGCCCGACTCGTCTCATGCCGTACCAAACAACTCCATGCACGTACATTGTCCTACAAACAATCGATTCATAGTGCATTCCGGCGATACAGTCCATAAAGTTGTCTGCCCAGACCCGTATTACACGGTTGAGGTTTGTTATAAACCATCTTAAAAGCCGAGAGTCATAAAACGTATAGCCACCCCGTATGTTTTATTGTCACAGGTATTTTCAAACGGATGGCACACTAGAGAAATCATGTCGAATTCTTCACGAGACATCATCATTGAATTCATACCCATTGACCCGGGATCGTATACCGTTTCGTGGATACAACTTTCGTCCAGGTTGGTGTTTGTTTTTTTAATAACTATCTTGTAACAAATACTTGAGATCAAATTATTTATTTATACTTGTTTTTAAATCCATGTTATTTACAAATGTTGATTAAATAATTAGCAGATTTTTAATCTCAAAGTTTTATTTCTGATGTTTTTCCATTAAACTGGACGGGTAGTCATATTTTATTAAAATAATATTTATGACTGTTTATAATTTTATACGATTAATGGATTTGGTAAAATAGGATTACCTACCAGGGAAGACCTTTTGGTAGAAGGGATTATATTTTACTTCAAACGTGGAACTCTGTGGGGCTTATTATGTTTATTTTAATTAAGTGAAAGGTATCCATATTCCATATTAGTCATTGAGAAGTAAAATCCCAGAAATATTTCTTTGGAGGTAGTAAGTAGAGTAGTAATCAGAAATGGTGGTTGAAGGAAATTTTAATATTAGGAGCTACATAGATATGAAAATTATGGCGTTTGGCGTTGTCATAGACTTTATTTAACAGAAAGACGTCATGGTACGTTAAATTAATACTACCAACTAATACTTATTATATTTGTATATATTATGTATGACATTAACATTGGTTAATGACATGAAAAATAATTCTATACGGAGAGACGAGTACTTGAGGTATTTGAACCATATTTATGAATTTCAAAAAATCAATTTTCAATGTTTACATGTAAACCGATAAATTATCAAGTATTATTTTCAAGTTTTTTTTTTCGAAAAAAAGGTTTTTTATAAAACATTTGAATGAATAATCGTTCCAACTATTTGATCGAGAAAAAAACGTTTACACATAAAATGTTCAACTTACATTGTAGTTTCAATGAATAGAAAGTTTCGCACACCATACGGGTTAATACATAACCGTTAATAAATACTGCAAAGTTACGTACTCATGAATTATTAACAACTACTCTAATTGTGACCCAAGAGTGGGTAATTTGACTAGGTCATTAAAAAATTATTCGGGCAAACATATTATACCTCAAAAGTACTTGTTTGTATGCGGAATATATATAATATAGCAGGTATATACATTATAAATGTATACAGAATAGAATGTCTCCGCATTATACCGAAAACAGTTTCATCTGTAAACAATTTATAAGAATAACAAAATCAAAAAGGTTAAAGATGAAAAAAGATCCGTTTTCGATGCGTTTTTGTTATATTATAATAATAAGCTCTCCGTTGGATTTTTATAAGTGTTATTCTGAATTGTTCTGTTGTTACGCTCCGTTTATTATGAAGTGAAATTCAGTATAAATGGTTAAGAGTTAAGGGTGAATAATAACGTGGTATAAAATCTCACATTATAAAGAATCTTGGTGAATTTACACTTAACAGTTAAAGTGCGTTATAGACTTATAGTATATACATTTTTGTCTGAAAAATGATATAAAAACAAAGTGTGTATATATTTTTATGTCTTGGCAAAATCGCACATTCTCTTTACGTGTGTATACATTATAAGGTATAATAATGAGTATATTATATTTATAGCATGATATATTAGAGATGGGCAATCCGCATACCATTTTTAACTAGACCCAGTGCTACATTTCAAATTAATT
The DNA here is from genome assembly GCA_025469195.1 of Chaitophorus viminalis. NCBI lineage: Eukaryota > Metazoa > Arthropoda > Insecta > Hemiptera > Aphididae > Chaitophorus > Chaitophorus viminalis. The sequence continues at coordinate 127,711 of JAIPRK010000540.1, read as the reverse complement.
TATAAAAATATAAAATTTTACGATTTTTCTGTATTTTATTATATTTATAAATTTATAAAATCGATAATGTTTATCGTAAAACGTATATATCAGGGGTGGCCAAATTGCGGATAGCGATTTTATTTACAAGAACCAAAATTTTAATTTTTTTTTTTAATACATTTATAATAAATTAATATGAATAATAAATAAAAAAATTTAACACTAAGCTAAATTTGTTTTCGTGGTATTCTTTTCGTGTCTACTTTTTTAGTTAGCTCCTTAAGATCTGATTGAATTGATATAAGAGCAGTTCTTAGTAATTCTCTGAGATGATAAATCATCAGTCAAATTTTAACGATATTTCGACTTAATTATTTTCATCGTTGAATAAAGTGATTCACGTGAATACATCGTTCCGAAAATTGATATCAATTTTACCACACACTTTTTAATATTTAGGTATTTTATTATAGAAATATGCTACCAAAGTTCCAGTAGAGAGGTACAATTGTTCCAAAAATGTTTAAGACCTTCATATTCTAATAACTCCAAGAGTTTTATTTCGAGATTCGCTTTATTTGTGATAATAGGATGTAATATTGGACATCTATTTCCAATGACATTAACTAAAAATTCAAATGAGACCAATGAGTGTTTCAATGCCTTAAGGTCTCGAAATCGTTCTTCTAAGTCGACAAATAGAAATTCAAGTTTAAGAACATAGTCGTCACAATTAATTTTTATTTTTGATTCTATCAAACACTGTTCTATTTTTTCTAAACATGGAAAGTGAGTAAAATTGTTTGATTTTAAATCTCTTATAAAATTTTTTAGTTTATTTCGAAAATTAAATACTTTGAGCCCTAGATCATTAACTAATTTATTTTTACATTACAGAGATACATTCAGTATTGATAAATGTTGCATGATGACGGTGAAAAATGCCAAATCTCTTAACCAATTTGAATTTGAAAGTTGAGGAAAACTTTTATTTATTTCTATTAAAAATACTTTGATCCGATTGTTTCTGATAAACAATTAGTGTGATTTTTACTAAGAAAAAAAAATGAAAAATATATAATATCATATTATTAACAATGTATGTATATACATTTTACAACTATGTATTTATATTATTTAATTATATATAAATCTTTCGATATTTGTTTTTTGTGTCGAGTAACTCTATGATCATATTTTCATACGGTTAATGCAATAATGCTGCTCTAAGCCTTTTTCATTTGCGCAGTGCTGGACTGGTCTCCCGAGGACACTTAAGCTTCTACAATATTTCTTTGCTTGGTGGGACTACCAAGGGTGCCTGACGTGCCTGTTCTTATGTGTTTGGCATTCTTATAATTTGTATAAGGGCCCTTACTTACTATACTATACTTACTATAAAGTACATTAAAACTAAACGTGACAACAGCAAGGATAAAATTAAAGTATCTCCGGACAACCGGTGTATATGTGAACTGACGTTCGCCTATAATCGTTTCAAATAACCGATTTAATATTTCAACAATCCATTTTGTTTTCCATGTTTTAACATACGGCCGATCCATGCCGGGAAATTTTGTTTGAATAACGCGCGATTGAATATATCAATTATCCGTGTACCTCATAAACGGCTTCTGTACTGTATACAGTCGTTGCCAGATAAATTGAGATGGCAGCGGTGGCGCGATAACGGAAAACCAGTGGTTCTCCGTATTTCAATATTATTACCGAAAATACATCAATAAACCAGTTTTTAGCAGTGTAGGGCAACCAAAACGGGAGAGTACAGAAAATTCTGCAGAACATTTTTTGCTCTGAACCGGGTTCGAACTGGTGACTGCACGCGTCGTAGCCAACTGTGTGACCTTTGCACCACACTGCCAGCGACTAGTTTGGGCTACACTTACAGAAAAGCGCCGCCGCCGCCGTCTCAATTTATCTAGCAACGACTGTACAATATTGTTATAACGACGGGAATATTTTGTTTGTTTGTTTCGTCGGATAGGATTCGTGCGGACGGGCCGTACTGCCACAGCCAGTGCCCGGAGCTGGACGCGTGCATCAACGAGTCGCTGTGGTGCGATGGCGTGGAACATTGTCCGTCGGGCTACGACGAGTCGTTCGGATACTGCATGCACCTGTTGTACACGCACCTGGTGTACAGCATCGCGCTGACCGTGGCCATCGTCATCGTGGCCGTGTCGTCCGGGCTGACCGTGCTGTGGTTCCGGCGGTTCCGGTCCGCGTCGTCGTCGTCGTCCGCCACCGCAGCCGCGGCATCCGCGAGAACGGGTGCGGTCCGCGCCGGTGGCAAGGGATCGGAGACGGAAGCGATGGTGGCCGCGTGCGACGTGGTTTACTGACATCGGGTCAACGACGTAGTGCACTACGTCGAGTACGACCGCGTCACCACCGTCTGATGACCGACCGCCTTCCGCCGCCCCCTTCCCCCCACGAAACCATCACCGCAACAACCCGACCGGGAAACACGCGTGTTTGCTCCATCACCGCCACGGTTTCCGGCCACGGGTCCACTTCGGTCAATCACAGCGCGTCCGTCCCTCGGGTCATAGGTGCGATTTAAGATTTTTCCCCCGCCATGGGTGGCTAGATTTTTTTTAAACGCAATATATCAATAGTAATACCCACTGCTCTGGCCTTCACTATAGAAAGAAAAAATAAAATAATAGCACAACAAACGATTTTTAAATCAAAAAAAACGACCTTAAGTGCATCTTTATAATTTGCGTTCATTCGTTTACATCTGTACATTTAATGAATGCGAATATGTGATATTTGTTGTATTAAAAATATAATCCTAATGAATTTTAAAAACCAAAATTATTTCACACAATTATAAACATTATTAAGTATGAAAATATCGTTGTAAGTAGGTAACCTAAACCTAACAACATTTTTATATTTCGTTTTTATCGTGATGTCGATGGGGGAAGCAGCGACTAATTTGGATTTATTTGATTTGCAGGAAGGTGGTGAGTAACGAATAGCAAATACCGCATATTCTTACAAGTATACCGTTACCACGACATGGTGAGTATCGATGAATAGCAAATATTCGTCGAATCCACGAGTCGTGGGAACCCAGTTTTGTACACGTACGCGTTACCGTCACGGGATCGTATTCGTTATCCAACGACGTTTCCAATTATTCCATCCGATATGCAACCGACACGCGTTGACTCGATGAACGCACCAGTACCATTACCTATACCTATGATCTATACGTTTGCGGGACAGTGACGTTCATATTTGGTGCGCGTGCATAATGAAAACGATCGCAATAAAATCACGCAGGGTTCGAGTGCACTCCCTCGTCTCGCGTTCCGCCGTAAATGACATCCCACCCTTTCACCGCTTATTGTAATCAATCACACGATTACCTGCAGTTACGGTACATTTATTATGCATTACCTACGTAATCATTGATGTAAACTCCACAACGATTGTCCGGCAACTGGCGAGTGTATGGTATAATTGTTGAATCATCATCCGCGCATATCGGTAGTGAATAAGCTCTTCCAAGATTTAACGTGATTGTGTATACATTATTTGTACTAGCCCCAACCCCCTACTGAACCTTGATTAAACACATCCCCTGATCTCTGTGCTATGTCTATTCCGTAATGTGTTTGACAATCTATTCTTGACGGGATGCGTCGTGGGGAAACTTTGTTTGTAAAAAAATACATCTAATAAAAGCGTTAAGCATAGTTTTTAGAAAACTATACTTGCTGGCGCAACGAGACTGCGAAAAATCCGATGGGAAATAAAACGTTGAAGATGTGCACGAGAAAGTTTTCGAATCCCGCAATAGAAATGCTAGCAACACACACAATCGACTGATACAACCTTACACATACATATTATACGAGTACACCGTGAGTACTATACACTGATACATGCACAATATATATACAGACACACGTATATTATAAACCACGTATGACTCGGATATTATACGTGCTCGATTTTTTTCTGCCCCGTCAAATCCCATCGTTCGTGATAAGTTCGTTACACCGACGAGACCTCTTCCGAAAAATTGAAATACTTGTGCAATATTATAACTGTATAATATATATTATTTATTATTGTTAACTGTTATGTCTGAGACCATTAAATATATATATATATACGTATATTCGACAATTCCGTTTTAACAATATTCTTCCACTAGCGATCACGCAAAACCCCTTATTTGCCGATGTCATGCTCGTCAAAAGAAAACATCAGTGAGCCGTTTTGCAATTATGTGCTGCCGGAAAGCGCTCAATTACGATCCCGGGGTTGTAGTGATGGTGGGGAAGAAAAGGACTCGTTTTTCTTTCTTTTCGATAGAAATCGAGTATTAGACTTTCGTGCTGCCGGCGGGTGCAATAATGTAACATCCCCTCACAATGAAGCCGGCTCATTTGATCATACGTAGATTGAATTATATTTACATAAGACATGCTTAATATATATATATATATATATATTTGTGTGTATGTATGTATGTGTGTGTGGGTGTGGGTGCGTGTAAGATCAGAGAGAGAGAGAAAGAGCTAATATGGACCCCATATGGCTATATAAATGGTATGTCACCACAGTACATATTATATCCTAGACGACTATTTCCAAGTGTATAATAATATAGAATATTGGTGAAAATCCCGAGGCTCGTAACAATAAAACGTTTAAGAATGCATTACGAACACACCTGCCACACTTCACATTCATATTATATTGTTTCGTTAAAGTTCTTAATTGGTACCCTTTGAACGACGTGGATTATTAACTTATGCATACAGAGTGCTTTGCGAAGATTGCCCTATTAATTCCTGAAATTACAGATTAATTGAATCTCTTAGTATAGTTGAAATCGGATATAGTGGATCTCAAGGGACTAATAACATTGTTCTGTGTTCATTATAATTTATAAGTTATAACCTAAATTATTGTATAAAGTGTATCTATAATTAATTACAATCGATATTCGTCTAGTTGCTGGCATACATCGTTTAGAATATCTATAGTTATCTATTTAAATAATTATTGATGCCTTTTATTTTTAACCAAAATTAAATTAATGTCTTTAATACGTATCCTTCTAACTTTTAAATACCTTTAATACCTTTAATTTATCTATTGGTTTCTTTAGATTATATTAACTATATATTACACAAAAAAAATGAATTAAAATAATTCAAAACAAAACTTTAACTATACAACCGATTCCATTGTGTAACCATGTAATTATAATACAAAAGTACTAGTATGAAATAAAATGGATAGATACTTAGATATGATAATTAATTTACAAATAATGGCCACATTTTAAATGAACATTGATAATTCTGTGCAAAAGATACAACATAATATCTTGTATATACCTATTATACCTATAGACTTGCCATGACATCTAACTGAATAAATCACAAGGTGTATCTTCACTCTTCGGGTAATTTTATTATTTTGAAGTAGAAATATTTGCGCATGGTTAGAACAGTAACGTATTTCACACCGTTCAAATTTATGTCTCTCTGTTATTTCATAACTTATATATATTAGTGGTGGGCATATCCGGATTTAAAAAATCCGAATTTAGTGAATCCGGATTTGACAGGTTATCCGGAGTATCTGGATTATTCAATTCAATTTTGCTGTTATATGTCTCATTTTTAAATTCTAATTATATTTAAATTCATTAACATACATTTTTGAACGGATATATTATATTTCTGATGCATTCAACTACCAGTGTTGTTTTGTGTTTAGCAATAAAAAAAATTAATTAATCTGAATAATCCGAATAATACGGAAAATTCGGAAAATCCGGATATGAATTTAATTCAAATCCGGATTTGAATATTCGGATATTTAGAAAGTTCAGATATTTGGATTTGATGCTCATCCCTAATATATATTATAATATGATTTCATAATTGTTAAACAGTGCGAAGTTCACATCTAAATGTTTTCGCGCCATGTATTATATTGTGCAACTATATTGTACTTACACGAGAGAACATTTTAAAATAACTTTGTTGTTAAATAGTTTTAAAAGCATCAAAGACAAACTAAATTTTATTGTTATTATTATCATTGTTATAGTAACGACTAACGGGAAAACGTAGTATTCATCTCAATTTTCAGTAATAATTAATTATTTGAAACAGTCTGATACTTCAAAAAGTTCTACCTTCAAATATGTTAATTTCACTCTTTTATTATTTACGAGTATTAACCAGTTACAAATTTTTGTTTTATTTTATCACTTCTATTATTATTTTCGACACTACAACAGTTTAACAATATGCATGTAACGACTTTCTCCTGTTTTGATTCTTTTACAATGTAATGCAATAAAATCAATCAATGTGTTCGTTTTTGTTTCACCGTATTTACTTAACATTCGTTCGACGTCTAAACGAACCCGAGTAGGTATTTGGAGTGCGTTTTCACCTATATAGATTGATTTTTCTCCTCGTAAAGTATACCGTGAACGGTAATGGATTCCTAAATACATACCGTTTGCTTGTTGTATACGTTGGACGATTACGTCACAATCGGAAGTTTAGTTAGAGATGGTACACTATTCATATATTATAATGTATTGATGATGTATTTCAGAAAAATGATCGAAGACGACTCGTGACACTTTTAGTAAAGTAAAAACCAATAGGTTTCTCTATTTTGTAATAAACTTAGTAAACGAATTTCGAATATTTTTTGCCATTTGTGAAGGCAGTTGATCAATTATAGATAGTAAATTACTTAAAAGAAATGTAAGTAGTTAGGTAAATCGAAAATAATTTATTACAAAAAGTTAAATTGTATACGAACAATGTACGTTGTACCTTTTGTTAAATTTGTTCCGTCCGATCAAATTTAGAATAATAATACGAGTTTTATCACCTCTAAATATCGGGACGTGTGATGAGTCTTTTCAAAGTGTAGAACTGATCGGACGATTATCGTTTTAGAAATTCTTACCTTTTTAATTGTTATTTATATATATAATGTATAAATTATTGTTCAGTTCAAAAAATATGTATTTAAGTCATTAGACTTGAAACGTAGACTTAAATTATTATAATCAATTATTGACACTATGTATGTATTATTATTATAATTGTGTATTTGTGTACGTACATTGTACGTATAGTTTTGTTTTTTAGATGATTAATATAATATTTATTCGGTTAGATAGTTGAAAATCAGGGTAAACAAAACAGTTATAATAGTTTTGTGTTAATTTATACCTATTTGTATGGGTGTCTAGATCGTTAAAATGTTTTTTTATTTTTTTTCACGCTAATCCTTATATTATTATTACTGGGGCTCGAATACCATAAGAACATAAAAAAATGCCCTGTCACATAGTTTTATTTTTAAAGAATTTCAATTCAAAGAGAAAAAAAAATACTACGGAAATCTACGCACCTGTTTATAATGTTTATATGTATATCTATTGTAGGTATATTGCGATTCTATCCGTGGCCGGTGTAGCTGATAAAATAAATTAGAACGACGAGATCAATTAATAATAATTATTGTGTGCGTCTTTCGAAATATTTCTAGGAAAAGTTGAAAACTACTTAATTGTATTTTTTTTTTTTTTCATACAACATAAAAACGACGTTTTCATGCCTTATTTAAATGTCGTTGTTGGAAAACTATCAGGTGTCCGATGGTACCCGTGATTCGAAACAGGCGGGTGCGCGTTGAAACTTAATAATAATATTATTATTATCCAAGGTTCGGAATCGTTGACACACACCCATGGTACAGTATTGCCTATCCGATGCGCCGTGTTACGTTACGGTCCGCGGTGATGGCGCGGCAACCCGTAGGGCGCGATTTCGTTCGTTAAGTATTGTGTGCGAAAAAAATGAGCGAGCACACAGTTCGCGCGCTCGGGACGGTATAGCGATTCGACAAGAGTTTCTTCTCATAGTAATCGTTTTCGATTTGAGAATAATTGTCGTCGCCGGTACGGACCATAGACATAATAGACATTCTATTATGTTTATTGTGCGGACGGATGATGGTCGTCACGAGAGATGTGGGTGGGCGGTACGCGCGTGTGTCGGCCGGCACCGAGGAGCTTAGTAAATTGCGTAGGTACCCGACGCGCTCGTACGTTACATAGAATATTAATCACGGCCAGGCGCTAACCGAACGGTAACGGTTAAACATTTACACGGTTCTGAATAATTAACACGCGGCGGCGGCGTGACATTTATCGCATGCACAACGTTTTAATGTCGTTGATAAACCGCGTGTTTGACGGTTAACAGCTATTCCCGGATTTTTTTCGTTTTGGTTTTTTTTTTATTTTCTATCAAATTTTACCAAAAAATATCCAATCCAGAGTGCTTCCAGGTAATAGTGATACTGTGTACCTTACTCGTGGACGAAATGTGTTATACGTTATTAATAATAATTAAATATATTATAATACAAATTATAGGTACATATTATAATGTATTTTTGTTACACATATTATAAAGCGATCCGACTAATATTATATTATTATCATTATCAAAAATAAATAGATACTGTTTTTGTAAAAATATATATATATATATATATTTACCCGATTACGTTGTATATAATAGTGCATCAGTATCATGAACTTGCATCGTTATTCAGTAAACATTATTATGCTGTTGTTTCGTTTGAACTCTTCAAATAATACATCAATGTATAATACTATTATATTGTTAAACATTAAAATTATAAATATACCAAATTAATGTTACACCTACGTATAGTATGTCATCATTTATTACATATGTAGCAGTAAATTATATTTTCATAATGAATTGTTATTAAATATAATACAAGTTACAAGCGTGGCATTGTTCTGTTATATTTATATAGGATTTTATACATTAATAATACCATATAGTTAGCAATAATTTTTGTTATTTATCATTGAAATAATTTAACATTAAACAACGAAGTAATTAATTAATTCGTTAATCTCTTGCCTTAAAATTGTATAAAATAATCGTTTTAAACATTCAAAATCTCTTGGTTACATACATACATATATATATATATTTATTATTATATCGGATTTGTTGAAATTAAAAACCAAATATTTACCATCAAGTTGATGGTAAATAGTTAATAATATAAACTCGCTATTGTTGTTATATTGAAAATGTAGTACTTATTACAATTTTAGTTTTTGTTCTTTTAAAATCTTATCTAAATAAATATGTAAAAAAAGGACCATGTATGGTCAATGATATTATGATATTTCAACATGTATTATATATGTAGGTACATTGTACATATATATATATAGATTTATTTGTGTATTCACTTGTTAACTAATCACTCAAATAATCGTTATTTTTCATAATCCATATAATTATTGATATACAATATACTAGATTAAATCGAAGTTTGTCGTTAAGTTTAGTGATTTTATATTTGTAAATCTTCAATTTGTTATTACTTTACACGCATAATTTTTACATGTATGTGGAAAAACTCAATGATAAATACCCACTTATGGGTATATCATTCCATTATATTGTATATTATTATGGGCATACACGAAAAAACAAACAATCGTTTCAATAAAAAAAATTTAATAAATATATAGAATTTATCATGTCTTAAAATGAATTTTAGTTGGACTATTTTATCTTCACGTTTTGCAATACCTATCCCTTAGTACATACTACCGTGCAACTACCTACCTATCATATGTGATATGTCTATATACTTAATTCCGTTCATACTACTCAGTGGCGGTTTTGGGGTTGAAGCAAGTGAGGCGATGCCCCACTTGTAATTTTCAGGAAAATAAAAAATATTTGTTTCTTTATATTGGTATTTTATACTATTTTGAATTTTAATTGTATACTTTAATTTATATATTTCAAACATTCATTGCTTTGGAATTTAAGTTTTACTACTTAACCGGAACTGTAAAAAGTTAATTTTTGATAGGTCTTTTTTTTCATAAATTATTATAACTGCGTGTCAGTATGTAAGTCTCTATGAGAACATATTACAACCAGTGATGTTCCTATAGGGCAGGAATGCTGAACCTTTTGGCTTTTGATAACTGCGAGTTAAATCAAAATGCTTGGTTTGATTTTATTTGCCTCGCGTGTCAGAAATTGTTCAGATCTTTTTTTTGCTTGAAAAATAATTAATTAAACATATTATTAACATTTTATTTGTTGTTAGGTAAATCGTAAATGTATTATATTACGTTAATAATATCCACGGCTGTAATATCCACAGTCGTGATAATATCTTACGATATATGCACCTATTACAATAATAAATTAAAAATAATTACAAATTATCAGTAATTTTTTTGGAAAGTGAAGTAAAACTTATGAATTATATTTAAATTGGGGTATTACCCCTTGACATGCGTGACATACGTTCGCCATCCCTGTCATAGGTTTATACTACATGTACGCCACCGTATACTCTCAAGTTTATTTTGAAAATTTACGGATATACTGCGTCTATTTTCAAGCAGTTCGTGAAAAAATATAAAATATAATATAACAATTGATTTAACAATTATTGTTTAAACACATTTTGTAATGAATATTAATTTTTTTACTTCAGACGATCAGCTCATTACTATTTAAATTTTTTTGTCAATATCTATTTACATATCTATTTACACATCCTCTACCAAAAGCGATGATAAAAGAATTACTATATGAGAGACAGTGCAGTGGCGCAACCAGGGGGGGTCCCGGGTCTGGACCCCCCTTGAACCATGTCGTATCTTTCTAAAATAATAAAAATGTTTGACAAAAATGAATAATTGATTTTCTGATTTAACTCGATCAAAATCATCAACATCGTTAGCATAAAACTCAACAAGTTCTCTAAGTTTTTCTTCATCAAACGCTGAACTTTTAACTAATATTTGAAATCCACAAATTATATTTTGATGATTAACAAAACGATCATTTAATTGTTGTATAACGAATCAAGAAATGGTAGAAAGAAAGTAATTCTAAAATATTCTTCAGGATCTTTTGTTGGAATATTAGCTCGGTTTTTTTTTTACGCTTAGCTAACCTAGGCATTTCAATAGTAAATTCAAAATCGTTCAATCTTTTATTAATCTCAATATATAATTTGTTAAATTCAGTAGTGGCGTTTACCCTAATAAAATTCAATTGATTTTTTACTAGATTGATTGTCCAACAGCTTCCACCAAATCAATATTTTTATTTTGTAAATATTTGCAAAGAGACTGCGTATATTGAAAAATGTAGTTGAGAATACCGAGGGCTACATTGAATTCAGAAGATTGTAATGCCAAAAGCAGTTGATTAGCTTTGTTTAGTTAATGGTAAACAGAATCCACTTTTCCTGTAATAATTGACGAAATTTGTTGAAAATCTATTACACTATTTTGATGGTACCTAGTTAGTTTTTTCGTTTGTAGAAAACTTTTCTAAAGCGTGTTTCCATTTTCTAAAACCTTCGGTGCAAAGCTGGCCTAATAGCTGACTACCCTTTCCACCTCTACATTTGGAAAAAAGCGCACAATATTTGTTTATATTAATTTAATATAATTATATTTTTGGACCCCCCCCCCTTTAAAAAAATCCTGGTTACGCCACTGAGACAGTGTATAATATAATCTCGACAAAATTTATGGGAACATCACTGATTATAACCACTAATTAGTGGTGTCCCCATAAGGCAGCGTTTCTTAAACTTTTTTATCTATGGAACCCTTTTTGATGTTTACTTCCATCGTGGAACCCCTATTTTTTTTTATTTTATATATGTAAAGTAAAAATAACAAAAATATTAATTTCATACAATATGTGTGTACCGATAAATATGGAATATATTATAGAAGTACGTATAGACTCTATTCTAATTTTTTTATATACACAAAAATATTTTGATTTCGTCCCCCCCCCCACTTAATCACTACTTATCTTAAGTTAGATTTTTTTAAATAATTTTCTTAAAAATTTTAAAAAAAAAGCACTTAAGTACACGACGAATGAATAATTTTAAACAACAATAATAATGCTAGGTTTCCAGGGAATAAAAATAGTTATCATTATAATTATGCATGGTTATTATTATATTTAACTTCATTATCAATTACAAGGCTTGACTGTTCTATACGTTTTAGATACACTATATCCTATAGTGTCTACATACACCTTTTGATGTTTCCTGCCATTAGTCGGGAAACAAAATTTTGTCAGCAACAAATGTATGTGCTAATATTTCCTATGATGTGCACGCGGCTTTGGTATATTACCTAGATATTATATTGCTGAAAAGTGAAATTACAAATTTACAAACAATCAAACTAAATGTCTCAAACTGGTTACCAAAATTTTTTTCTCCAGGACACAAATAGGGTAAACCAAAAAAAAAAAAATTTCTACTAAATTAACTGTCAACAAAATGATTCTAATAATAAGTTGTACAATTTTTACTTGATTATTGTGTTAATAGTTCATCATCCTTAATACATATTACAAACAAAAATATAATACAGTATATTATTCTATTAACTTCCAAAAGGTAGGTTTATTTTTTGAAAATTAAAAACTATTTTGTCACTATAAAATATAAATATTTATTCATATATTATCTATTAATGCACAACTTAGTTTATGATTTGCTACTGTACAGTGTAAAAACTAATAACTTAAATTAACCAATAAAATCAAATAATTCCAAATGATAAACAATTAACTGATAGATAAAATACAGTTTTTTTTTTGGTAAATTACATGAAAACAGATCATTAGTATGAATAAGTCAATGTACATTAAAAAACCGAGTTGACAACTTTTATAGAAGTTTGGTTTCCTCTACATGTAAAAGAATGTTCTCGTTAACAAGAATCACTTTCGCTACAATTTAAATTTTAAATTAAATTAATACTTTTTTAAAATATATAAAATAATAACTCGTACAAATACATAATATAACTATGAGTCATACTAACAAATGTTTTGGTGTAAAATCAAACTATTTTCATTACCTATCTTTAGACATAATCAAAACTATGGTTTTGTGTTGTACATTATATCTTCAATAAAATAAATATTATTTTAAATTAGAAAATTGCTATTAAACATATACAATAATAAAATTAATATCACATTCTGTTTCAAGCAACAAAATTGTCTTAAAAATATTGGTTTACTATTATACTTAAATTGCTAATTTCACAAATAATAATAACCTATGCTAGTGGCAGTCATAGACAACATAAGGATAAACGTTATTTACTTTAAGTTTAATATCAATTTTATGGAAACAGTATTGATAAAGGTAACATTGAATCATGAGTAAACTAGATAGTTAATTTATTCAACATGGTTGATTAGCATGTTTACAGAGTGTAAGTTACATGTAAGTTCAAGTAACAATAAACAGTAATAATAAGTTACAGGACTACATAAATTATAATTCACAAAGAAATAGTTGCATAAGTAAAAATGAAAATATTCAAAAACATAATAATTCTTTAGACTAATATTGTCTAGTTACAACATAGGAAATCACCAATATAATGAATGTATCGCAAATTATCAAAAAATAAATTTCACAAGTTGTTTATAATACGATTTTTAAACATGTACTTATATTCAAATCGTTATAAAAATTGGCAACAATAGTTTAAATAATTAATAACAATAACAATCAATAGTACATAACAATTAAATATTTCAAATGGTAAAACAACTAAACACATAATAATGTTGAAATATAAATTATCAATCAGCCGTTTTATCAACAACAGGTTTATTGTTTTGATACTTAATGTAAGCTAAAAATGTAGTCCACACAAGTCCAGTCAAACTGACAAATATTAAACGATTCTTCGGAGGAATAACACAGTAATTTACTGTTTGTAAGAATGGCCAAACCATGACTGCTATCTAAATTAAAAACAAAAAAATAATAAGTTAGTAGTCATTTTTTAAAAAAATATTTATTTTCATTTGTTTAACTATCTATTCAATTTGTTTAACTCTATACACAGAAAAATATATTTTTGATAATTTAGAAGTGGTATAATTACATCACTAAACCAAATTTGAAATTAAATTAAATTGTTTAATCAAGGTAATTAATATCTATAGTATTGAAAAATATTTAAAATTAGAAAAAAAATGTTTTCAAATCAAAATTTCTAATAAATTAAGCCTTTAAATATTTATAATGCTAACATACTTTAATTACTTGATGTACATAATTCAAAGGAAAAACTAAAATACTGTAATTAAAATATACCAAAATACTTTTTAAAATTTTTTTAATAATTTCAAGCGTAAATTAAATATTATTAAATGATAAGGTGTTTAAAATAGTACCTTCCATGTAGAGATAAATTTTTGTTGAACTTCTTTTTTTGCATCTTCTATTGAACCTCCATCGAGAAGGGTCATAAAGAAGAAAAAACTAGCCATTGCAAATGGACCATATGAAAATTGTTCAACTACTGCCTGCAAAAATAATAATAATGATTGTGTTACAGGTAATTAATAATAATAACTGTTTAATTTACATTATATATATTTTGTATGTAGGTATACAGGATGTTTCAGAATGATTCGCCAAATAAATTTTGTTATATATAAAAATTTCTTTTTTTAATTAATATTATAATATGTGATATAACAAAATTGTATTAAACTATTTATTTTTTTTAAAAAAATTTGTAATAAGTTAAAAAATTTTAAATTTTATTTTATCGTTAAAAATAAAAAAAACAGACATTTATTAAACCAGATTTTTTGAAAAATTATTGTAATGAAATAACTTATTAAAGTTTGATCATTCATTTATTATGATTTTTTAAAATTGGAATTTAATAATTAAAATTATTTTATAGTATTATGGCATGTTCTATTAAGATTAGATAAGGTTCTATCTAAATTAATGATTATATGCTGTTATATAATATTATGTGATAAAATTAATTGACACACAATATAATTGTTTATTTTTTACAAACTTAAAAAAACTATTGAAAATTAATGGACAAACCTTAATTAAAGTCTAAAGTATCAACATTTTTCTAAAAATCCATATCATAATATAGATTTTTTGAATTTTTTTTACAGGAACAAAATTTGAAATTTCATAATTTGGGTTTCAAAAATAAAAAAAACTATTTAACACATTTTCAATGTGGCACTGTAGTATCGAAAAAAAAAACATGAAAAACCTTGTATTTGTTGAATTATCCTGAAATACCCTATATATATATCACCTAGGATATGTAACATCTAGGAACTAATAACTTTTATTGAATAAGGATCTAAATATTGGTTATATTCCAATTTTAAATCAATAATGAATAAATCATATTAAATTGTTATTAAGAAAAATAAAATCATTACGAAAAATACAAATTATTGTTATTATTGAATACAAAATACTTTTTAATACAATGATTATTACACTTATAGGTTGTTGGTATGAGTTAAGTAATTCTATCCTCATTTCCATAAGTATGATTAAGGCTTCATGGACATGTATTTTTTAAAAAAATAGTATTAATTACCATATTATATCATAATATGATGTAACTGATAATTTTGTAAAATATTAATGTACTTTCAGTTAATGTAATACTGTACAAGCACTCATCTAGGTTTTACATAGAAATTGTTATAATGCTCTTCATTTTTAATTCAATCCTAATAAAAAAGTAGAAAAAATACAGAGAATATTAATACCTAAAAATACTTTTTAAACTATGCAAAATTATTTTATACTCTAATTATATACATTTGAAAACAATGACAAACCATTGCATTCAAAAAATGACTTCAAAAAAAAGGAATAAACTACCTACATATCTACTGAATATCTTGTCTTAACTTGAATCTAAAATATGAATATATTTAGTTGTAAATTTATGGGACATATTGTTGCGCTTCTTTGTCTTTATGAATTAACATGTAACAAAAAAATTAAATTATTAATTGAATACCTAATTCTTTTTATAAAGTAAATTTACCCTTTCCAAAGCATTATCTAAGAAAAAGAAGGTTTAACACAGTTTTTATTTTTATTTGTTTTTATTATTTAGGTGGTTTAAATAAAAAACAAATATCAGAAACACTCAGCACACATAGATTATCAGACATACCAATTATTTATTGTTGGAATCATAAAAACTTTTTTTATCAGTATATTAAATGGAAATTTCTTATGATAAATGAATATTTAAATTTGAATATAATATCTAACTATTTAATTAGAATAATATGTACAGGGTGGTCAATCAAATGTACAATATTGTAATAGAACTAATCTCATGAGTACTTACCTATTAATAATAATTATATAAATGAATTGGTGATATTAATAGTTATAAGATTTAATCGTTCCATTTTATACAAATTTATTTTTCACATAAACATAAACATAAACATATAACATAAACATAACATAACATAACATTAACATATTAATATATTATATATTAATAAATAAACAAAATTGTTTTAAATATTACTGAAGTAATTATGGTTTATTTATTGAATTCAAATAACGGAAAAAATTTAAACTTGAATTGAAAGTATTAAATCAAGTTTCAAGCACTAATTCATAGATAAATTTTATATCAAAAAATGTTTAAATATTTAGAAGTTACTTGCCAATACAAACAATTGTACATTAAACATAAAATATTTTGTAGGTTTTTCTTTTTTAACTATGAATAAAAGTATATATTTTAACATTAATTTTGTTTAAAATATGAATAATTTGAGATCCAATTCATTGTAAACTATACACTGATTAGAATAAACAAATTTTACACTGGCCACAGAAATTTATTTATCCATATATAATGTATATTATATTATATTATTTACCATTTATTATACAAACAATCAACTCATAAGTTTTCAACTATAACACCTGTTAGATGTTGATTTATCTTTTTTTGTGCTTATTATTAACTAATCAAC
This sequence comes from Chaitophorus viminalis, assembly GCA_025469195.1. Classification (NCBI taxonomy): domain Eukaryota; kingdom Metazoa; phylum Arthropoda; class Insecta; order Hemiptera; family Aphididae; genus Chaitophorus; species Chaitophorus viminalis. The sequence goes on along the minus strand of JAIPRK010000540.1, from coordinate 110,753 downwards.
GAATTATGATTTTACCTTTGTTATATGACTAGTTATTGTCATAGATGGCCAAACAAAACTGGCAAACCTCATCCATGCATATAAAGTAGGTGCTACATACAATCCACCATATATGCTAAATTTTGCTGCTCGTTGCAGATCGATTTCTTTACTGCTCGACGGATCCAGTGACTGTTGTATAACGCTGCTCAGCGGCCAGGTAATTGAATATATAGCCACACCACGAACGAGCCCATGGCTGCTGGCCTTAAGTATTTTTGACCACATTCTTTAACCAATCAAGGAATTTAGATGTCAGCTAAAACTAAATATACATTATTATTATTAAGCCACCATCGGTGGCAACTTCTAGAGGTCTCCTGTTGAGTCATACTTACAAGTTACAGAGACGAGTCGATATGAAAAAATTTCTCCGCGAAAAAATAACGATAAAAAAAAAAAGGTGAACAAATCGGCCGTGATGTTCGATTGATCGAGAACTGTTACAGCTGTGACTTGCAAATTTTCGCGCTAAACAGCCAGGAAGAAATCTTGATTGCGCACAGCCGGTAGATTGGCCGCAATGGCGCAGGTACAAACGACGACGACTCTTCCAGAGTAAATTAACTACTAACTAGGTACTATACGGAAGACGAGAATAATCATGATTATTATTATTTGAAACGGTACCGGCCGCAGATCAACGGACGTTCGGTCAGATGTTGTAATGATGATTGTACGACGGCGCGTTGCGAACTAAATCGATAACGTTGCGACCCACTTACACCGCGAAACGCCTGTCAATGACACTGCGAAGTGCGAAGTACGAGTGTAGCGCGATTGCGACGACGAGCAACGAAGCAAACAGCAAACGCCGCCCACTGACACCCGTCGGTCGATGCGAGGGCGTCGTTTTCGCGCGCAATATCGGTCGTACCTGTGGTTGAGTAGAGGGGGCCCGTTGACCGTTATCGAAACAACCGCGGTTCGTTACCGGACCGGTTCTCGCACGGCTCAAGGTCAATGTCCCGCGACCACGTGTCCTGCGCAAAAGGTGCACACTCAGTGACCTGCTGTTAATATTAATGTTAATTAATCACTATATAATATACAATATCGTTTCTCAACCTTTTTATATGGTGTCACGACCCATAAAACAGGTATAAAATACGGTCAATCACTTCACGACCCTCCTTTCGTAATACCATCTACCATCAACCAAACGGATTATATACCATTTTCGGTATCAATTCATAAAAACCTTTTTTAAGGCGATTTACAAACTCGTTACTTTAGATAGGATTTTCCACTTTTTTGATTTTGTCCTCCGAAATTTCACAAAATAGAGTTAAACAAATTGAGAACATAAAAATCAACAAAAGTTAATTTTTTTTGTATGTTAAGTACAAAATTTAAATAAATGTGAGAAAGTCGATCTAAAGAAGACTTTACGACGAATTCAAATCAGTTTTCAAAATTCTTATCGCATTAATTGATCGATCGGTACATTGGAAATAGAAAACGTCTAAATTCCTATGTTGTGCATGTGATAGTCAGAAACAGAAAATCATTGCTTACATTCTCCTTAAGCATATCCTTATTGTATTATTATTTATTATTATTATTATTATTATTATTATTATTAGTATAAGTTTTTTTTCTGTTCAATGAACAATTTTGAATAGAAAGGTTCATTTTGTAAATCAACGTTTTATTATTTTTGACTTACGCGACACCTATCAAAAAAAGTGAAGATGATCGTGACCCCCAATAGGTTGAGAAACGCTGCCCTATATAATTTTAGAATACGTATTTCATTGTGCCGTAAACCGTTTGTGTGGGAGCCATGAGACCAGATATATTATACAAGTGCGTCGGGGTCGCGCCGATCGTAATTATATTCGTCGCAAGTCGCAAAACTGCACATGGCCAATATCATAGGCGGAAAACTATATAAGTTTTTTTTTTGGAGGGGAGGCAATAAATCATCAAATTTCCAAAAATATAAAACATTATTATACAAAACGCAAACCATTTTTAAGGGGACTTGCCTCCCCCCTCAATTTCGGATTATGCCAACATATAATTATTATTTATGACTCTACGCTATTAATTATTATACTAATATGCCATAATATTACCTCTGCCGGCTCTAACTACTCCATAGCGGTATGTTCTTAAGGACGCAATTTGGGTCGCACTTCAATCGACCTAAACAAATTACTCTATACCTAGGTATATCGAATGATATTGATCATAAATTCATAAATATCAATGTTGACAGTAGGTTAATGTTTATAATCAATGGTATAGTGAATCTCAATTTCTACATTTTCAGTCTTCAATTTTTTTTGAATTGAATTTCCAATTCTATTAACTGCAGTTGATTATGAAAATTTAAATTTAACAGTGGGTTTATAGTACACTCGTAATATTTCCTTTAAACTAGTGGGAAAAAAGTAAAAATTATAGTACATTTTGTAAAACAACCGAAAAATGTTAAAAAATGACCTTCAAAGTAAAAATAGTTAAAAATTAAATTAATTATTTAGATTCACTTGCTATTAAAACACATTTCAGCTAAAAAAATTATATAAGTACACGAAGTTTCAAAAAAAAAATAAGTGTAATAGGCATCAAATTCTGAGCCCTAGTGATTATCAACTTGGAACATCATATTTTATAGAACAACAATTTTAATACACGTTTACACACTACAGAATTTTGACTTTTTTATGTTTTAAAAATAATAAATTTTATGAAATTATGACCCAAAAGGTAGGGTACAAATTAAATTTTATTTGCGCAAACATTTGAATGTATAAATAGGTATTTGAACAAAAATTTGATTAGCATAAGGTGACTTGCGTGAACTCCGGGACTACCTAAAAATATTCTTAATTCGCGCAAATATATTTATGCAAGTAAAAATGAACATTCAAAGTGAACCCACATAAAAACTTAAAGGTAATACTATATAAACTCCATTATAGCCTATAGGTGCTCACTCTGGCTTCAAACTCCGCGAACCTTATAAGAATGTTTGGGAAAATGCATCTAAGTTTGTATTAAATCCACTTAATACTACATTAAATTCAATGTTGAGATTTATATTAAAGAAATTGTATGATTTTCATGTAGTTGACCTTTATAATAACTTAAATGTAAGAAACCTTAATGGACTATATATATGAAATATCCTTAATTATATCTTTAATGTAGATTTAAAAAATTATTACCCGTCACATAACTATCAAACACGCCTAGAACAATCAGTAAATCTGAATATACCAGTAACAAATAAGAATTTGATAGAAAAACCGTTATAAATGTCGGTATTCGTTTATGTATTAAGCTTAATATTAATGTGATATCATATAAAAATAAATATCATTATAAACAGTTTCTAAAACATCTAAATCTGGATCATGTTACATTATAAAAAAAAAAAAAACTTGAAGTTGTATTTTTCTTTTTATTATGGTAATTTAAAATATGAAGTAGATATTTTTGTTATTCAAATATGAAATTCGTAAATAATAATATAGATAGTATTTGTATCTTGTATAGTAGTATGTATGATTTAGATAATAAAATGTAATATGTAAGTGTTGTTTGGAACTTGCTGCACCCACCACAAGCTATGGTTTTGGGGCGGCGTCATATATTGTATTTTCAGATTTGTTATCCTTACATGTAAAATATTTTTTTGACAATAAACTTATTATTATATATTTATTATTATGATAACATTATCAAAACCAGTTAATCTGTTATCTGTCAGATACCATTGTAAATTTGTAATTATTGTTTTTTTGAATTTTAGTTTTCACTATTCTTGGGAAATGTTGCCTATGAATTGTTTAACTTTATATTTAATTTTTCACTGCATATAAATGTGTACTTTACGCTCAACATTTAAGTGTTTAGTTATTAGTATAAATTAAAATCATGTTATCGTTCAATAGATGTTATATTAAATAGTGTGGAGTTGCAAGTTATTGTTAAAAGTATGTAGCAAATGATTAGTTCCTTTTTATGTGTTAAATATGTATTAGATTAATTTAACATGCATTATAATTTTCCGTATTTGAGGTATTATTGATGGATTGCAATGTTTTTTTAATTTTTATTTTACAGAAAGTTGTACATTAAGTTACAACAATGGAATTCAGTACCAAATTAGTTGGTGGTTATTTCTCAAAAACTATACATATTAGACAGTTTAAGATAGATAATGCTTCTATTAATACTTATGATATTAAAATGTCAAAAGTTAATGAACGCTGCATATTAGATAAGTTGAAATCAATCAATCCAAATGTTGATACTTCTAAATTAACAGAAGACATGAAACATTGTGAAATTGAATTACAGAAACATAACTATCAAGACTTATTTGAATCGCCTAATGTTATAAGCGCTCGTTGTCTTCTTCCTATCTATACTACTATCAGTGGTGATCTTCATACACTAGAAGCGGTGAAAAGTGATTTATACCAGAATAAGAGAACTAAGTTGTATACTCCACTTCCTACTTTTACTCCTAGAGGGAATATAACGCCTGGCCAAACAGTTATAATTACAATTTCATTTTATTATCCATTTCATTGGATGAAAAATCAAGATCCAGATGAAACTGTTTTTCCACATTGTAAAGAAGTTATTCAATTTTATGATACTCAAACTCTTAGAGATGTGAAAAAAGGGTTCAAGTGTGATAACTCAGAGAGTGAAATTAGTGGTGATATAAGTAAAAATCCGTACAAGCCATTGGGTAATTTCAAATGTATACTGATATTTATTTAGTACTTAATTCATTTTATGTCCTTATTCATTTTTTACAAATAACTTATATAAGATAGGTTTAATTAATATATATGCATATAAATACAGGCTAGTTTTCTTTTGTCATTTGTCCAGAGCTTGGCCTTAAACCTATTTTTAAGAGGCCCAGGCCTATAAAAAACATTTTAAAATGTAACGCCCATTGATTAAACAATTAAACAATATATATATATATATATATATGTATGTATATTATATATTAATATTGTTTAATCAATGGGCAGGCATCAGATAGAGCTTAGGTAATACCATAACGGCAGTTATCTACCAGTAAAACTTGATGCAGATAACCGTGGATAAAGAGCAGCAAATGTTTTTTAGAACTTATTCATGAAAATAGAACGGTTGTATACTTGGATTAATATTTAATGTCAAAAATCATGAACCAGTTAACTTAGTTTTCATTAAATATAATTAGACAAATTTTTCTTTTGAAAATCAGGCCTAACCCTAAGGAAAATAAAGAGGATTGGAAGATTTAGTTGTCTTAATGAGTATGGCTACATATTATGAATATGTCATCATCATTTATTATGTTCTCAATGAATCAAACCAACAATGTAAAAACTTTTATACAATTTGGGGTATGAATATATATAGTAGGTATTTACAATTAACAAGGTTATAATGGTCCATTAATTAATGATGAATTTTTATTTTGTTTAAAAAACTTTCATTAAAAGCTATTCAGTACTCACTTATTCTTTCTAACTATTTATAATTGTCAGTATTTAAATAAATACTATGATAAGTCAATAATTTAACTATAATACATTGTATAATTAAATATTGCCTACACTTATGACAATAACAGATAACATTTTATTATTCCTTGAATTTTATTAATTTTTATTTATTAGAGAAACCACATTTCCTTTTTTCTTAGAAATTTGATATTATCAATTGGGAGTTATTTTTAAATATTTTAATTGTTTCGTACATTTCGATCATTTATAAAATTATATTAATTTAGTATTGGTTTTGGAGAAGTCCATAACGGGGGCTTTTTTTTACTTCGATCTATACTAAAAATATACTCTACCTTTGAGGATCGTCTCCCATAAAATTTTTTTTTATTATTAAGTATCTATAATATTGTTAAACAACATACTTGCATAAAGTATATATTAAGATTAAGATAAATAAAGTTTTATGAATCAATTACTTAACATATTGTTTTGTTGATCTGGGCATTGTTGAAGTGTGACATTGCATTTCGTTGACCAATTTATCGTAATCTGGTGAATAGTTGCTGGCTGCTAATCGAAGGTTCTGCTTCAAATGATCATTTAAGAGTATAGCTCGTCTAGCTCAGTATTCAGTTTTTGTCATTTTCATGTGAGAAAATGCTGCTTTGCACACATATGTAGATCCAAAATAAGTATACATCTGCAAAGCTACATTCCTCAAACACGGATATTTTTATTCACTCAGTAGATTCCAAAAACTTTTTTCAGAACATCGAGCATTAAGAAATATATATGATTTTATTTGTATAATCTTCAATTTTTATAGAATTCATACCAAAAAAATTGCTTATTAGGTATTTGTGTAGAAATATTTTCAATATTGTTTGCTGGTTTGCTCCGGGAAAGGAAAATACAAATTCTAACCCGATTAACCATTTAGCCGCCCCTGGTATTTAACATATACTTATTAAATATAGTATATATTTATAAGTTTGTATATTATATATATAAAATGTATGTATTAAATTGTTAAATTAGAAAAACTTGCATATCAAATGTATATTCTATTTTTCTAGAATTTATAGCCAACTCGGACTTGAAACATAGTTTGTTTTACATAAACAATAACATCTATGTGGACTCTTTACCAGATGGAAAAACAAAAGCTCATGCTGAAAGTATGAAAACATGGGCAGAGAAAAATGGTCGTCCCATTGGAGATATATTGTCAATGGATACTCAGCTTTTGGACTTGGAGGTGTGCATTGGTCAACCCTATATTTATCAACATTTGGGACGTTGTGAACATTTATTCATTTTCAATGAAATCAGTTTGGCTCAAAATACTGATTGTCTAGGTCAGAACAATTATCCAAGAACAATAAGTATGGCTAAAGAAAAATTGAAGAACTGTATATTTTGTAATAAAAGTATAGCTAAATTTGTTATGGTGTGCCACGATGTTAGAACCCCTGTAACAGTAAATCATATGTGTGAATCTTGTTATATGTCATTTAATTATGATCATCTGGGGGATAAAGTAACAAATTTTAAAGCTTACAGAACTTTAAAGTGGAGAAAATGATTTTTATTTTTTTTTTTATAATTTCAACTACAATACCTACTATTACGAAAAAAAATAATTAATTGAGGTGTGATTATAATTTATACTATGTAGTATTGCAATATGGATGAAATAAGATTAAATATTTTTGGAATAATAAAACTGACATATTTTAAAAGAAAATGTTTATCATTTAGTTGAACCATGAAATGTATACTGTACAACAGTTTAATTTACTTAAACGCTAATACGTTTTGTGTAAATTATAATGATTAATGTGCCTAAGTACTCATATAGTTAAATCTAAACAAATTATTAATAGTTATGGTGTTAATTAAAGTGTTATCATTTAGTATTTCAAGGCAAGTTTATTTTTCTGCAGTTTGTTCTAGATTGTAAACAATAATAATAAATTACAATTCTAAGATTTATGGAGTACAATTTTTGACATGAAGATACATTTTACATTGTTTTTAAATTTTCTAACATTTAGATTCAGGTGCCATAATGTTACCTATCAGAAACCCTCTTTCCATCTCAATAAAAAATAGTTGTACGACAACTTACACTCGCGATTGTTTATTTTTTTCACATAGGTAAGTGGACCTTGCTGAAGTGATGGGCAACTTCTTAGCTATTACCAGTGGAGCGATTAGTAAAATTTGTTACAGTATCATAATAATATGATATTATACGCTTAGCGACTACAGTCACAGATCATCAAATAATATAGTATGTATGATGTAATTGTAATATTATATTATAATGTAGGTACATACTCATTCCCACTTCAGCAGAATAACAATCTAAGTTCCAGAATAATATGAATTTTAAATTTATAAAAGGTACTGAAATACAATTTGATAGGTAACAATGATTCCTATCTGATTTTCGTTCAAATACCCTGTTTACTGTCAAGGTTTATTGATAAACCTTGGTTGACTGTTCCATTTTTATATGATAACATTGATAATTTTTTTTAATCACTATTCAAGTTAACTTTATTCACTCAAAACAACAGATATCTATACTAAGTATAGTATAGATATCTGTGCTCAAAACTAAGTAATTTACGAGTATATTATTTTAACATAGCATTTTGAGATATTTCAAGTTTGAATGGCTTATTTAAAAGGATGGAAGTATGTGGCATTCATATCAGCTTTCGTCGGTAGCATAGGATTAGCTACTTACCCAATTATTATTTATCCAATGACACACGTTGACGATTACAGTAAGTTTTTTAATTGTACCGGTATGTTTTTGCTGTTCAGGTCTATAAGAAATAAATATAAACGTTTGTCTTATTGGTTCTATAATCTGTAAACAACGTACATCTATTATACTGCAGTAAAATACTAAACACATAATAGCCATATAGGTATTCTTCATTATTATCATTTATTTTTAGAATTGCTCACGTCATAATTGCATAATTATTACAATTCAATAAATACTTAGGCACACTAGTGTTATGTACTCTTTGATTAAGTTCATTTGTCCAATCAATGAAGAATTTGAATGTTCACCTTTAGTATGACTACAATCATTTTTACTTTTGTATTAGAGTTTCCAGGAAATAGTACTTAATGACGATATTTTTATTAAATTAACTTATACTATAGAATGGTGAGTGCCATGTATCATCTGTTTGCAAATCTGGATTGACTCGTTGTAATCCTGTAATATCTTGCTTTATAAGAACTCATGGTTTCCTTTTAATATAGTTCAGTCTTGTACTTAATTTTCTTAAAGAACAATTTTTTTAGTGTTATAGCAATAACCTAAGATTACTCATTATTTTATTAGTTTTTTTTTTTTTTTAATATTTCTCATTTTCAATAAAACAATACCTATTGTCCCTGTTTAATAGGAATTTAGAAGTAGGTATGTAATAATCTATATTAATATGTGAGATTTAAAGCATACTAATTTATTGTTTTTTGTCCTATTTTTAAATGTTTGACCGGATTGAAGTGAATTTTGTATTCTAGGTTTCACTAAAAAAAGAAATTCCAAGATTTTCCAATATCGATTATTTTACTTAATAAATACGACATACAGCTGTAATACACCCATAAGACTCACATTTCTAATATGTATAATAATTATGTTGGACAAACTATAATCCATAACTATGCATATCAATGAATTATTTGTGTAAGAAATAGATACATACATAGGTACATTAAGCGTTGATTTTGATAGGGTTTTCACTCTTTGATTATAATTTATAATATTCTATACATGATGTCACAATTCTTACATTATTCCATTTATTTTTTGCCAATGTTTAAGTTGTTCTATTTGATTATCTACATCAGCATAATATGTTACTTTAAGTTTTTAAATTTGAATATCATCTTTAAAAACTAATCATTTTACTAAATACTGCTATTAAATTACATGTTGAACTAGATATAACGAAGTATAATATGTATTTTTAATTTTTATAGTATAGTTATTTGATTATATTTTTAGAAAAATCTCAGCAGGAAAACCGTGCACAATTAGATCAGTCTAAGATTGAACCAGGCAGTGCAGGAAGTGAGTTACTTTTAATTAATGATTTATTTATCAAATTAAAATTTTTACTTTTTATTCCAGATTTGAGTAAATGGACAGATCCATTTGACCGAAAAACACAGTAGATTCGTTTTGATGTATCTGATTAACACCAACTCAAATTAAAATGTATTTTCAGTGGAAAATGTGTGAACTTATGTTATTTGTTAATGTATATACTTAAAACTTAATATGAGATAATTTTATAGAACTACTGATTTTAGTATAATAAATGTTTATAGGTATGTAAAAATTAAATATTTTTTTTTATTTAAAACAACACAAACCAAATTACTAGACTACTACACATGTATATTGAGTACCTACATATTTTTATTTAATGTTGGTATTAAAAAAATATTAAAAGGTTAGTTTTAAAATATTTACCTATGTACAATATTTGTTAATTTTATTATATAAATTTAAATAATATTTTTATAAATGTACATTTATAACTATTCTTACAAACATAGTGTATCCCAAAAAAACAAATTTGAAAAGAAAAATTTTACTGATAAGTAATCAGTGATAAATATACTTAGGTATATAATTAAACTAATTTAGAACATAGGAGTGTGCATGGGGAAGGCAGGGGAGACGGTCCCGTAAAGTTTTCGGCTTCCTCAAAATTTTATATTTTCCAATAATCAGAAGGAGAAGTTTGCACTCAGGACCTTCTTAGCTAAAGTATTGCCTTCCCTGTCAAGAAGACCTGTGCACGCTTATGGTTTAGAAAATTTTTAAAATTTTGATTATCATTAAGCGTATTAGAGTATAAGTTAAATAACCTAATAAAATAGGACTAGTGTTCAAATTATCATAAAAAATAGTGTTCCCATCATAATCATCATAAGGTACAGAGAGAAGACACCAAGGTATTTCTAAATAATATATGACAAATTTATTCATATAAGCCTTATAATATCTAATTTGATTTATATTCTTATTTTGGGTTTCATTTTTCACTTCCATTGGATATCATATTACTTGTTCTTTCCATATTTTGTACATTGTTTTGGTGTTTGCTTCTTAGATTTTCCTTAAAAAATCAATTATAAATTTTCATTAAACATTTAGTAATAAATAGCAATATTATAATTCTGTTTAATAAATTACAAATTAAAATGTTAATATTAATGTGAATATTTATAATTTGGTGCAATAAAACCAAGTTAATCAATTTTTTAAGCCATGTGAATATTTTTAATAGAAAATTGAACTATGATAATATGTAATATGTATTATGTATTATTAATATATTCTTGGTGATTTTTCTAATCTTGAATTTGTTTGGTATTTTAAATTTATACGTGTTATTAGTCAATAAAAAGTTCCTGATATTTTTCTTTAAAAATGTTGTAAACATTATAACCGTTTTTTCAAAATTTAGAACAATATGGTGATTGTTATAAATCAAATTTGTCCAAAAACATTTAAATGAAAATAACTTTAAATTTTTACCTTCTGTAATTTTTTTGAATAATTGATTCAGTAAATTTACAAATGGGCTCTCGATCATCATGTACAATATAAACGCAATAATGAATCCATGTATTATATCACCAACTATTAACCACGACTATAACAAAAATAAGTGCTATTAATATAATATAATAAAATATACAATAATTGATACACTTTATGTTATTATATTATAGTATATAGTATCTATATTTTTTATTTATTTGTGAACATTTTTCAGATAGTAAAGCCTGTTAATTGACACTAAGTTAGGAAAAAAAATAATATGCAGAGCACCTCATATGAATTCTATTGAATTTGAATCAAATCTAATTTGCCTAATTATACAAAATTTTCACAATACATTTATAATATACTTACAGCTTGCAAAGTACTGAAATATGTGGGTGTACGTATTGAAGCAGCCTGAAACGTTTGCATTGGGATTCCTCCTAAGTACGCTGCATATGTGAGTCTACTCAATAAAGCAAGTGGACGTTCCCAGAATCCTAATAAATATAAATTGAATTTAAATAGATTGAGATTAAGTATATTAAACAGTTTCAAATGGTTAGGTACCTGGGCACCTAAAATACATATAGCTTTAACTTTATACCTAAATAACTTGACACTGATATTTTGTAGATAATTTCGTATCTACATACATTGTGCTATGTTGCATTTTATTATTGAACCAATAGCTCTATTACTATTTACTACATTTAATTACTATTATTTTCAACTGTGCTATCCGGGAGTTTTTTTCTTACTCATTTTTCATTATCATCAGTGTAAAATAAAATATTTGTTGATTATTCGTTTTTTTTTTTTTCAAAACAACAAAATAAATATATGTTATAAAGCCATTTAGTAAATTCACAGCTGTAAAGAAATCTAAATCAGGTTTTAGGAGATATTTACTAACACTATTAAACTGTGACAATACTTCACTCCATAATACTGCCATAAATGCAGTTTTAAAATTTAACCAAAACATTTTTTTACTAAAGCCAAGTGTATATATGGAAGGTCTAGGGTTGCAATCCCCTTCCAATTAGGGCCTTTCTTTTGATAGAATTATGTTTTATAGGTATCCTTCTGATCTTGATATGACGTAATACATATGAGGTATATATATATATATTATAGTATCTATCTACTACCTAAATATATGTATGCAGGATGCAGTTGAATATAATAGACAAATATAGCCACATCACATCACCTTCCACCTGAAAATGTCTCTCCTATAGTAATAGAGAAACGGAACTTCCCTTTCCCCTTTAGGAACGAGTCCTTTTATGTCAATTATTTATTCGATGTGACTTATTATTTGATGTGAATGTTTTCACGAAGATTTATTTTCTTCATGGTCAATATTTCCGTTCACTAAACACTATATACCTAATATAAACACTTGATTTCGTCAATTTTGATGTGTATTTATCGCCATATATTAGATTCTGAACGGAGTGATGGAATCTATTGATTTTACAATGATATGTGTTTTTTTTTTTGTGTGTCTGACGACACCTTTTTCGCCAGTAAAAATGCATCGATTTTCTTAAACAGCAACTTTTCTGATAGGAAAGTGAATGTAGATGGTACTTGGGCAAGTCAAAAATCCAATTTTTTCAATACTTTTTTAAAAAAACGATAAAAAAATTACGAAAAAACGGGAAATTTTACGCAAAATCACGTTTTACAAACTACATTTTTTTAAAATGCTCTAACTCAAAAACGAAAAAACGCAATAACTTGAAATTTTCACCAAATCTTTATATTGGTGTTCTCTATACGTGGTTAAGTTTTCAAAGTATTTTGATATATTTTGACTTATTTATAGACAATTTAAATTTTCGATTTTTGTAATTTTTTTTTTTTTAAACACCTATAAAATTTAATTGGCTGGCCGAAAACTCTCAAAAATTGAATACAAGGTTTATAATAAGCTTAACTTATCTTCGCTAGAAAATATCGGTGATCGTTTCACTCAAATTTTTTTTATAAGCTCATAAAGCTCAAATTTGTATAAAATGTGTCAAAATCACGATAATTTGCAAGTTATTTTGTAGATAAAAATTCATAAAATTTTTTCTGTTTATAACTAAGGTTCAACATTTTAACACTAGGATATCCATAAGCTACTCTTCAAAAATCTTTTAAAAAAATTTTTACCGGACTAAGAGGAAAAATGTTCTGACTGTTTGAAATTTAAATTTTTACGAAATTGCATAAAATAACGATTTATCCTCAAACGATTTTAAATATTTGTTTTAATTCAAAACGTATACCTAAGTTGCAGAAACTTGAAATTTTTACCAGTTGTTAAGATAGGCATTTCCTTTATGTCATATTTTTTTCAAAATATATTGATTTTTAAGCCACTTATAGACATTTACAATATTAGAATTTTTTACATTTTTTTTTTATAATCGATGATAAAAAAAAATTGACTTACACAAAATACTTGAAAATTCAATAGAAGATTCCACAGAAGTAGTTATTATTGTCATTCAAAAATTATTAAAATTATTTTTTTTATAAGCATTTAAACAGCGAATATTGACATAAAATTACATGTAAAATATAATATAATAGGTATATAAAATTCTAGACTGACAAATCATATCGGATTTTGAAATTTGCTCTAACTCAAAAACGAAAAACCGTAACAACTTGAAATTTTCACCAAATCTTTATATTGGCATTCTCTATACATGGTAACGTTTTCGAAGTATTTTGACTTGTTTTGAATTATTTAAGACAATTTAAATCTTCGATTTTTTTAAGTTTTTTTTTTTTTGAAATATATATAAAATTTATTTGGCTATCTGAAAACTCTTGAAAATTTAATACAAGATTTATTATAAGTTATACTAATTGTGACTAAAAAATATCGGAGATTATTTCACTCAAATTTTTTTTAAAAGCCCATAAAGTTAAAATTTGTATTAAATATGTTAAAATCGCAATAATTTGCAAGTTATTTGGTAGTTGAAAATTCATAACATTTTTTCTGTCTATAACTAAGGTTCAAAATTTTATCACTAGGTTATCCATAAGCTATTCTTCATAAATCTATAAAAAAAGTTCTACCGGACTTAAAGGAAAAAATTTTATGACTGAAATTTTAATTTTTAGGAAATTGCATACTATTGCATTATATTTAAATTTAAATATAAAATACTACATTATTATACATCCATTTTAGACAAACATATTAACTCCGTTCAGAATCGTTATTCGTATACAATTATATCTATCATTGCATTCAAATTTAACAAATCTATTGTAATTATGATCTATCCTATAAACGAGTTGCACTCCACCCCCAACTGTACAGCAAAGCGAGGCCCATCCGTTTTTTTTACATATAGATACAATGTTTATGCAAAAAATGATTACAATATTATATATACACCAATTGACTTAATGTTACAGTAATTATTTAAATAGGTACCTCCGTCATTTTAATGCACATATTTCTTTATACTTCCTATTTATACTAAAAAGTAAAAATTTATCACAATAGATATTTTGTACGTATTTTGGGCATTGCACAAAATAATATTTGTACCTACACAATATAAATACTGTATATAGGTAGTAATGGAAAATGTCAACCCCATCGATGAACTAGGAGATATATGTTGGTATATTATATTATTACATATTATAGTCTCCGGTCTTACCGCTGAAACACGTGTTTACGGTGCAAATGACTATGCATGTCGCAATGAGTACGGAGAATACCAGACGGTACACGAAAGTGTACACCACATTGGCCCACAAATTGTACTCGTTTTGGTAGAAATAGGAGACCGGTATCATCCACAGGAAATAACCGAAGAGCAGTACGCTTAGACGCAACGGTGCACGAGAAAACTGAAAGTTTGGCCGTTTCGCTTTCGTATCCCGGTACACGCAAGCCGCGTACATGCCTACAAAATACGGCGTCAGCCTCGTGTGCGTGGGCACGTACGCTATTCTGAAGGCTTCTTGGCTAGGCGGATAGTCCAGTGTCCTGTGCATAATCCCAACGTAACAAAATATGCATTAATTATGTATCCAACAATATTATTATGATAAGGCATCATTAGTTCAAGGATTTTGCATAACAATAACAAACTTTTCGTTTAATTAATTGGTTAGTTAAATCATAATATTCTACAGTTATCATTTAGACTTTAGAGTATCACAAGGTCGTTACGACGTTACAGCTAGTATATTATTGTATTTTTAAATTGTTATTTTAATCACTAATTGTGATTCAATCTCTCGACGGATATTTATATGATCCAAAAAAACTCTCGAAAATATATAGATATCACAAAGATAAGAAAAAAAGTGTCCATTTTCCTGTAATATGTTGTATAGATATAGATGCACGATCAATGTCTACAGACAGTGGCACACAGAGTATTTTAAAACGTGCCGTGAATGCAATTCCACCTCACCTAGTACCTACCCACCCACTTCAAAATTCATCATATTTATATAATTTGTCAAAACATTGATCAATGATATTACATAATACGTATTAACTAATGTAAGCCATGGTAATTAGACTATTTCTTTATTCTTAGTTCTGTCTTTTTAACTTAAAACTGTATAAAACAATTTTTGTGGACAATATTTAACCACCCGCACCAACCCACACCAATCATAATACATGGAATGTGCGTCACTGGGTAGATCACAAAAAAATAGAGCTTCATATTGCTGTGTAGTAAAATTCTATAAAAATTGCCAATTGGGATACTAATTTATAAACATCATTTATGAACAAAAAATAATGAATAATCACTAACGGTCAAAATACTTTTTTCATTAGATTATATTATGTGTTTGACTTCTAATAAACTTCACCTCAATCAATTTTTAGAATTTATTATTATCTACTAAAAAAATTGCTTGGTTAATAATTATTATAATTGCTTACTTAAAACTTGAGATTAAAATTCTCAATCAAGACAAAAAATATTTCCAGGGAAATATAAACTAACAAGATTAAAGATGACAGAATACAAGATTGGTGAATCCAAAACATTTTCATAATTTTTTTCAATATTTTTGTAGTGTTTTGGAATGCAACGAAATACGATATTATAATTATTATTATAATATACATCTTTGCCGTACTGTCCTGTCGGGAGTTTTTTTTTGTAGTGCAGTGTAAACTGAAAAATTAAACCGATGTTATATGTATTACATAAATATTAACCGATAGTCAAATTTCTTTATAAAGATCGAATTAATTATTTAAACAATATCGTGTTATCTCTCGCAGCTAATCTGTATACATGCTTGTACTACAAGTATAATATTTAAAGCTTTAGAATTTTGTGACCATATTTAAAAAAAAAAATCCAATACCGCCACTGATGTAACTAAAATAATGTGTATTCAAATATATTGGAAAAAGCAATTTAAAAAAAAAATAAAAATATATAGGAATTTGCAGTTAAATGTGTTTTAAACTTTTAATCATTGGAACGAAAAGTTAATGATTTTAATTTACGAGATAATCTGCTGTGTAAAACCAATCGGGGATTTTAACATTCCAAATGGATGTCTGGGTACTCTTATTATATAGACTGTTTCTAATGACGGTTATCGACGAAAAATAACGACAAAAATCAATCCCTGTCATTATTACGAATATTACGTTACCTACTACGTTAGTATAGAATTGTATTGTATTATGCAATATTAAAATGTATCGTAGGTTCAGTAGGTACCTCTACCTGCATGCGTACTGGTGGCCGGTGCACCCACACGGCCACACGTAACAGCAGCGTTGGTTCAGGACCTACATTAATGATAAATTATTAGCAAACGTTCAGGATGATGTGTCGGCTCTCGAGCGTTATCATAATGGATAAGGGTCGGGTGGACAGAAATCGTTTTATTTCTCTTATTTACCCTCACATTTCCACGCACGGCACCATTGTATTATTTATAATAATATTGTGTTGGTACTCGCACGCCGAACACAAAACAAAATTGTTGAGTAACTGGCTACTGGCATTCTGACGAAGCGTCGGCCATCTGCAATAATATTCTGCATTCAGTTCTGCTACCAAGTACATCTTCTGGCTAACTGGCTTTACCAGGTTTTCTTTTCTTGCTGTGTTAAGTTTGTATTATTATTTTAACTTGTTTTTTCAAACTTCATCAAACGAGACCGAGCAGACGAACGTCAATAACGTGTATTTGGTATTGGTACCCGATTGAAAATAGTTTGATTTTACTGCACGTGCCATGGAGTTCCCATTCAACATCAAGAATGTGGCCACCGAGGGGATGGTGAAAATCGACTACACGTTGATGCCAATAAGACACGCGAAAAACGACGAGTGAGTACTGCAAGCCGTAACCGTGTCAGGTTTTTGCTATACTTCTATTTAGTTGGTTCCACCTCTTCCTGTCCGTTTTACTGTTTGAAAACTATCATTGGTGTGCGGACCATTTTACCATCAATTTGTGCAAATTCGGAATTATCACAACTTAGATCCATCATTCTCTCGGTTGCTTAATCCTTATATATATAAAAGAACAGGCCTTTTTTATGTACCCATTTTGTGATGACGCTTTCTAACTTTTTTCCAATTTTTTTTTCACAGAATTGTTCCAAATACCTTCCTAAGTGTCACCACGTCGCCCGATTTTCAAAATTTTGATTTTAAAGGGTTGAAATTGATAACAATAATTTTTTCAAATAATTTATATATCTATATTCATATTGTAATAACAAATAACAATTAATAGCAGTCGATCGATAACGGGAAATACGGTACAGCATGACAGTCCAAGGGTTTTCATTTACCTGAACTTTGACCTTTTTTTGTGTGTGTATTTTATCGGCGTGTAGATATGAATTGTTCCGAGGCTATATTTAATTGTTTAGAAAACACCGACTAGCTCAATTTATAGAAATATAATAATAATAATAATAATAATAATAATAATAATAATAATAATAATAATAATAATAATAATAATAATAATAATAATAATAATAATAAAATAATAATACATTTCTTATTGATAGGTATGCGATGATTATGTTAAAATCCACCAGACGCTGAACGCGCGCCGATTGTCGAATGTCGGCTCATCACTATTCACTCATCAGTGTAATGCGATTGAATTGTACGCGTTTGAGCAAACTTTTAATTTAATATCTTATATCTGTATATTATATTATTTATATTATGTAATATAATACAATATTTATATAAACAAAATGTTGCTAATACCCGGAGAATATTAAAAACTATGCCCGGCCAAGACTGTCCCGTATGAAGCCGGGTAACTCAGCTAGTAGTTAATATGAGAAACCTTGTTAACCTTCATCTCAAGACTTATTAGTTAAAACTTATGGTGGCATAATAAAATTAAATCATCATGCATAACAACAGCTGAACTTTCCCCCTGGACTGCTGTTATTTTTCTTCCTAACATAATATTCCTGTTCGAGCTATAATTGTATAATGCAGAAATCTCTTAAAAATAATAATAATAAAAAATAAATAATAATATTCCTGTGCTCTTTTTACAGTTTGAAAAATTGTCTGGGTAAGATCATCGACGATATGGGCAAGACGTCAGCAGTAGCTCAAGAGTTAAAGACACCTGTAACCAGCGCAGACAAGCTCGTCAACTCTGATCACATCATTTACATGTTAACCGAACACGATAAGCCAGGGTAAAAGTTCCCAATGCATACAAAATATGAATATGTTCATCATAGTTTTTCACTATTCAATTAATATTTTTGTGTAGGCATTTTACTGTTGTCGGAATCTTGAAGATGGGATGAACTGCCTATTTATTTATTTTTGTTATCTGTACCTATTAAGCATTATTACTTCTTTAAAATTGTAATATATCATTATTCAAGCTTTTTTATACACATAAAGATCTTTACAATTTAAGAGTTCTTTCACATAAGACATTTTGTGGCCACTATTTATCAATAGAATACAAATAATGAATATGTAGATACAGTTAACAAAATGGGGTTTTTGTTTATTTTTTGTAAATCTATTAATTACATTATTTATATTAATCTAATGGTTTCTGTACAACTACATTAATATTAGTCCTGTTTATCTACTCTGCTTCATTTGGTTCCTTAACCAAGTTTTTAATCTAAAAGCGAACACTTAGGTGAAAGTTAAATTAATGACAATAATTCTTTAATCAATAGCCAAATACAGTAAATATATCTTAAAAACCTTGAATACTTATGAAAAATGAAGATATTTCTATGCACAGATTTATGTTAATATGACAAAAGTGTTTATGCTTAAAATAAAGCTTTAATTATGAGATATTAGAATTTAAAAGGAATAGGTAAATAGGTTAATAGGTACAGAGACATAATAGGTAGATACCACAGTTCATTTAATAGTGAAATGTGAAAAAAGTGTATAGTATTATTAATATATATAGTGTTTTGACTTACGAAATGAAACCGAAAAACGTGGGGTACAATTTGTGCTTATACACGACGTACGCAGAGACGAAACAGGATACGAATATTGCAGTGAGCAGTGCCAGTTGTTCGCATCTTGGGTATTTCCAGACAAAGTACACCATTAGTATGCCCAGGGCAAACATGTGCAGGTCGCATGCCAAGTACCACGAATGAATTAAGCACTATAATAATAATAATATAATATTGCATCGGTGTTGATCTTTTGTGTTTTTTTGATAATCATCGGTAACTTTTCATTCGTGCATACATATGTTACGCCAAATTTATGAAATTACCTATTACATGAAATCGGCAGAAAAATTGCCGATTTCATGAAATCAGCAATGCTGTTTCCGACAACGTGAAATCGACAACTTGAAATGCATAATACTGCCGATTGCGTGAAATCAGCAAGACCATTCTTAAAATAATGATAACACATAATTCAATATAAATTAATGTGTTATATTTATGATTGTACATAGACATTGGAAATATAATAAAATCATATTGTAATTATAAATTATGTGTAAGAAGTTGTAAAAAAAATAAAAAAAAGTTGAAAGTTATGAAATTATATTAATATATTTAGTTATATATTTATATTATATATATATATACGTTTTGACAACTACAGTTGGGGTGGCACGCTGAATTACACATCATGTTATTTTTCCTCCCTGTACACTTTTTTTATGTGCAATTCGTACGGCAACTACAACGTTGATATCCTTGTTCGGTTCCAACTGACTCTAATCGAATTAGTTCCCGTAAAGAATATTCATTTTTTAAATTTTGAAGGTCTGCAGTCGTTAGAGAACAGTACTTTGTAGCAGCCAAACTGTTCCGCTCCAGCCATATGTTCAGAATCCCCTATCGTCGCGATACGAAATTTTCCATCTTTTTCTTCTATTATAACTGAAAGAAGGTTGGCTGCATCTCCTCGCCCTCGATCCATTGATGGAATTTTGATTATTGATATAACCATAAAGGTATCACTATTTGTAATGTGTTACCGAATTCATACATTCGGCAGAAAAAAGTGTGCCTATTTCATGAAATTAGCAACCAAAATTTACCGATTTTGTGAATTTGGTGGCATAGTTGCCGATTTCACGTTGTCGGCAGCAGTGTTGCTGATTTCATGTAATCGGCAATTTCATAAATTCGGCGTAACATATATACACATGGTATCGCCCGGTACATTGTATATTAAATATTATTATAATACTATAGTGTTATCAAGGCTAGGCGCTCGGGGATCGAGGATTCGAATCGGGAAAGTTCTGCAGTTCAATGATCCGAGGAAGCTATCGACAAGGGTTCTGAATTGAAAATCCTACACGAAACTTGCACATACCTATTCCGATTGATTTTTGTTCGGATCGCCACCGTCCCTGAATCCTATACCTACCGTGTACAAGTACAACACCATACTTACTGGATGTTCCGTGCCGACGTAATTGTTTATGAACAGCACGTTGGTCCACCAGTTGTTCAGACAGTTTTCCGACTCGCGAACGGCAACGTTTTTCCAAAGAGGACCGTCCGATAGGTGCAAAAACACGAACGCATGGAACGCCATCACCACGCCGTAAACGGGAATCAGTCTGCAACATGATTTTATTTTTTGTATCACGTGTCACGTGTCTGAAAATTATTCAAGTTACATGAGGTACGTGTTTCAAACTAAATATTAAAAGTATCGATACATTTTTATACCTTATACTTTATATTTTATAACAACATTGTTTTTATGGTACGAATTTAATATTCCTTACACTATTAATGAAAAGAAACGGGTGACACTACACGGTCGGCTGAGATGCAGGGTCACAGGAACGGATAAATTATATTTCAATAATGATCATTGAAACTTGAAATTAATGTATACCATTGCTCTAGAGTCTAGAAAAACCATTCTTCTGAATGAGAGAGGTCAGGTAGATAAGTTTATACCCATTTCTAAAGCGAATCTCTTAATAAAACAGGTTCAATAATTGTGATAATTAGAGCAATCGTTTAGGTCAAAATCGTGTACACACTACACGGGCATAAAAAAGACACTCATTGGTAAAACGAATTGCAAATCTTCGTAAAACTTGGAATTTAAGATAAATAAATAAATAATTTTATTATTATGTACTATTTGTAAACGATAGCAAAAATTAATATACGAAAATGTCATGCGTAAAAGAAATAATAAGACACTTATTAATATTATGATAAAATCAAAAATAAAGTATATTTTATAGGAAGAAGCAAAAACTTTGCGATGAATTTGAAACTATGAAAAATGATTGTAAAATAATCTCATTTTAGCAAGTATTTCAAAATATTGTATTATAGACATAAAACGTTTAAAATACGAATTTAATAGGTGCTCGTGCTATATTGCTTTTCAACAATGAACACAGAGCTATTATAGCAGAAACAATTATTAATACCTGCACCATCTGTATATTATCATTAATAGTAAATTCAACTGTTGGTTATTCTGTATTAAGCTGTACACGCTAAGAAACGATAAAAAACCGCTGAGTGTAAAAAATGTATCTACTACTATAGGTCCATTTTGTAATGCTCCAGAGAATATATTATCGAAAATCTGTAAAATTATGCACCAATGATATTAATAACAATTTCAATAAAATAAACTGGGTGTAAAAAATTTACCTCTTCTAATTTGTTAACATTATGAACTGGATATGCGGCATAATGCACCAACCGATGACCGAAAAATACAATTGAACAAGTGAAAACCTTAATGAAGTTAATGCTAGAGTATTTTGCATTTTTGGTACTGCTGTATAACAATTGTTTTGCATTTGATTGGATCGAGAACGCTACGAAGAATTGTTCTAAAAATAAATAAATGGGATATTGAATAAAAAAAAACATTAATATATCGAATTGTTGTTGCACTTGAACATACTATACTTTGATTCGGTATCTTCCTTTGAGTATAAATCGTACGCTGATCCTATGATTATCAACATGAAAAGAACTATGAAAAAATACCTAAACATTTAATATTGATCATAATAGTTAGGCTAATTATATTATTGGTTAAAAATTAAAATAAATAACGTTTTGATTTTAATTTGAATGAATAGCAGATAAAAAAATCGAGTGAATAATTTTGAGTAAAAAATACGAACACAAATTATTGGGAAGAAATGTAATTTATTTTATTTTAATATATTTTTTAAAAAAATAAAGTCATATTGATGAAAAAAATAACAACAGGCATAAAAAAAAATATATAAATAATACCATCATTATTGCTTTTTGGATATATTGTTGAACCTCATCGATTCATTTGACTGAAACAATAAGACTTATATTTTTTTTTCATGTTTTGCTGTAAATAAGTAGTGATAGTGATCATGACAATTATTCGACATTTTGACTAACCAAATGATTTGCCAAACGGATTTACGAGTGAGCTATTATTATTATTATGTTTTCAATTTCGGAATAAATTTCTTTTGCATTTACCATAATGTATACCTAGATATGTTTATTACGTTTAATACAATCGGTCAGTATTTATGATCTTAGATTTACCAAAAAATTATGTATCCAAACGATTTTGGTCGATCAGTGTGTTGTGTTGTGCAGTAAAGCGATTTCACGTTAACCGTGGCTTCTATGTTTAGTTCTTGAAATGAAGACACGATTTTTGGAGACAATGTGGACTGTAGATCTGAGTGTGTGCACGTTGACGGAATACAAATCGCAGTATTGATTTCGTTGCGTTGAACCTTTGACGGATCACGATACGACTGCGTATCGAAAACAAAAAAATTCGTTTAATATTGCTATGATTTTGGATTCACGTTGGATACGTTGATTTCGTGGCATGTAGCAGTAGTAGTAGTAGTGAGTATTATTAATAATAATTCTCAGCTTAATATGTCCAAACCCGTATTGGGGTAAGGGGGGGGGGGTTAGACCTCCGAATTTTTTTTTACAAAATAGTATTTAATGATATATATCAAAAGACAAAAAGTACAATAAAAATTTGGATATCGGTCACCGAAATACCGCAAACGTGTGATCGGATTAATTTAATACTGCAGTGTGCGTTTTACATCTTATACAGCTTATTAACATTTTAAAATTTGTTAGTCAATAAATATATTTAATATTTATACATTTACCTCCCAATGTTTTGTTAACTACGGCCCTAGCCCTGGATACGTCATAATGCCTATAATAGTCTACACTATCTGTAATTCTCAGTCACGGTTTATCTTGATTCATGAGCAGTGACTAAGATCGACTATTTATTCCAAAATTTATCCAATAATTAAGTATATTGTCCGAACCGTAGACACACTAAACATACCCCAGACATTGCCTATACGATGTTTTTCCTATAGATTATCATTATTATTCGAATATTCTTTTTTTGCAAAACTTTTCTCGACTGTGATCTGCGACACTGCGAGTAAACTGTGGCCTGTGGGTACCTACAGTGTTATATCCTACACTTATTTTAAATATATTTCAAATTTTATGTCGAGTGTCAAGTTTATCCATCGTATATTATAATTCATAACTGTACAGTTGTACCTCACGATAAACAATTCTAACTTGAACATGACGTCTACTCAAAGTCAAAAATACATAAAACATATATATATATATATACTGTAAATCATGTCACTGAAGTCTAAAGTAGTTTCTGAATGATCCATTTTTATTTTTAGTTTTACCGATGTCAATATTACTTAGGTAAACGATTAAACATAGGTATTAAATTATTATTGATTTTTTTCAAACAAGAAGTTATTAATATTATAAATTTAATCGATAGTGTTTATAAAACGACAGAGTTATATTATAGTAAGTATACCTACCTTAGTTGCTTCCCACGCGGAGACTGATGGACTTAACTGGGGTATGGAAGCATTGTAGTAATTCGGATATAGTTTAATAGATGGCGAGAAACGTATTTTCACAATACAGTACTGAGTCTTAAAGTCCAAACCGGTTGTGTCAGTCTCTAAACATTCGTCATAATCGCCAAAATCATACAACTTTCCGTTTAATACTCCTGTCGGAAACTTAACTGATGCGTCATACACTGTAAAATCAACACTGACAATGAGACAACGTTTCAAATAAAATAAATAAACAACGCCTACAATGGAAATTATTAAAATAATTCAAACACAGGAGAAATAATGTAGTGTGTACAATGTTTTTCAATCATATTTTATAATTTTTGTAATATTCTTCAAGATAAACAACTAAAATTGTTAGATATTTATGATTCACAGATTCATCGGTTAGTAGGATTTTGGTCCATTTATACAAGCACTCAAAGAGAATAACGAATTGCCACCAAACTAGTTATAGCGATGCGATGATATTTATAAATTAATACACATTTGTTTATGGTACTAACTGAATTGAACAATAGGTTGGGAGTGAGTATTATATTTATGGAAAAATTAAATTCACTAACCTTAACGGTATTCAATTTTACATTAATGGTACATTAATGTGTCGAGAAAATATTTGCTTATACTGTCAGACTATACTTAAAAATAGGTGTCAAAATAATTATTAATTCTTTTACTCATAAAATGGTTAACTATTAAATTTAATAAAAAAAAAATTGTAATTTAAAACAGTAAAATAAAAATTTTATGTGATGAGACGAGAGAAAACAAAAACAGTAAGATTGGTTATGAAAATGAACGTTGAAGGGAAAAGAGGAAAAGGAAGATGGTTGGATACGATTGAGAATGATATGAGGACTGTTGTTGTGTACGTGGGCCGTGTGGAGATGTGAAAAATCGAGACAAATGGTTTAGAACAAAGGTGGCCGACCTCAAATAGTTGGGAGAAAAGCTGGATTCAAAATGAGTTAAAAAATATTGGGTCACTATTACATTATAATATTTTAATTGGCTACATATTATGTAAACATTAAGTCATGAATCCATAACAACTAGAAATATGTAGCCATGTAGGCATCTAGTAAAACTATATGAAAGAAAACCTTCATTTTAGTGTTAATAATTTATCTATAAAATTATATTATATATATATATATATATTGTATTAATTATATTAGTTCATAGTTGTCTAACTAGTTTTAATTACTAGTTTTAGACTTTTAGTTATGATTCTAATTGATACGATTTTAATTTACTGTTTTATCGGATCAATTGTTATGTAATGGTAAATAGATATTTTATAATCAAATCTAAGGAAAAACTACTTCAGGATAAACAATATAACAAGTTTCTTTTTAATATTCAGATACTCAGTGCGGTACCATTTATACTTATTAGTATTAAGGTTTTGGATTTCAATAAATATATTAGATTCGGTGTTTTTTATTTTTGTTTTTGAAGTTTTTACATACTTGTATATATAGCTTAATTATGTACAAAAAATATTTAAGTTTAACGATTAATTTATTCTTATTGATCATTTATGATTAATAGCTTAGTTATGTACAAAAAATATTTTGGTTTAACGATTAATTTATTCTTATTGATCATTTATGATTTCATTAGTAGTTTACGTAGAAATTAGTTTGGAAATGAACGCTCTTGAAAGTGTATAATTGTTTTGAAATCATTATTTAGATAGGTATTAAGGTTAACAGTTAGGTACATAAACAAATATAAATAGTATGATCAGCATTTATAAATTTCCCGAGATTTTAGTTTTAACGGGAGAGTGGGAAAGAATTTTTAATTACATGTATACGGTAATAAAATTACATAATCTTAAACTGATAGCAACGTAAAATTATTCTAGCTTCGTTAATTAGTTTTTTTTTTTTTTAATATGTAAAGCGATAATAAAGAATTATACCTATTCCCAGTTTCTTAAGTGCATAATTGTTCACGTTCTACGTAATAGTATGGGTGAATTAGTTTTCAGCTTAAGTATTTTCATATATTTTATGTGTATGTGTTAACATTTTAAGACATTGCAACATGTTCAACAGATTCGTCGGGTAATATACGGAAACGTTTGAGATGAAAATTGATTCGACCACGGCACAAATCAAAAAGTCGTCGTAATTTTGCCAATACGATATTTCACAATAGCTCCTCGACCGCATAACATGACATTTTGTTTCAAGTTTATCCATAACGGTGGGTTCACGGCAACATGTAACGCGATCAAAATGTATTAATGTTCCCGGCTAGTTATTATTAGTAAACGTCATATGGACTAAAATAACAAATAATATAAGCTTGGGAGAAATATTGAATCTGGACCCGTTTTAAGGGTGGTGTGTCGCGTATCCGCACGAAGAGTGCGCGATAGAGTTTGAACCCGCGGTCTTTGGCGAAACGAAATCATTATATAATATAGACATACTCCGGGTGGCCCATAGTTGTAGACCATTCAGCCCTTCGCGGTACGCCTGTCCGTCGCGTCTGCACATAGGTCCGCCGTCCGGGGTGTACATTTCTAGCACGTCATGTAATACGTTCGTTATCCATCGTTGATGATGAAGCTGGCGGGACACGGCCGATTTTCCGGACGCGATCGCCACGTAAGACGCTAACAGCACTGCCACGGCAAACGCACGATCAATCATCGCGGACGACGACGTTCCGTGATATGTAGGTACGCACGTGCGTATAAAAATATTATACACAAGGTCTGTGTAGAAAAAAATCCCGTCAGTTCAACGTCGATATCATTGTTTGCAAATCAACGACAACGCGCACTATATCGAGGAAAACGGCGTTCTAATAAATATATCGCGGCGACAGCCTATATATATGAAACCTATATATTTTTCCGTCCGAATCGCAGCAGCACTACGTACACCGCACGCAGCCAATCCTACGTCCGAAATCCGCGATGACGGAATTAATTATTCACGTAAAATGTAACGGTGTTTCGATTGTGTTTTCTGAACGACGCGGGTCCAGGGTTCGATTGATTATTATTGTACAGTAAATCATAGACCATTTCCCGATGAGTATAACGTTCATAGAACGCATTATACGTCACTTATAAAGTTATAAATCATAAATAATAAACAACATCCCGTACAAATATTACGTAGAGAATGCTATGTCATTAATACACACAGTAATACGCCTATACGTACGGTTTGAAATATGGCATTAGATCGCATGCTCATTGTAAAATAATTATGCGTGGTACATAGGCGGATATTGGGGGGGAACTTGGGGGGCTTAAGCCCCCCCTCCAGAACGTAATTAAGCGCACACTAGATGCCCAAACGTAAAAATAAATTGTATATTTTCATATTTGATATTTTATAATTCTTATTTTATTTTGATGGAATACGAGAATGGTCTGAAATACTCACATTAATATATTTGCACAACGCAATAGGTTTATACAATTAAAATAAAAATACAAGTTAGTAGCTACCAATAATTAATTATTTGTGTTCCTATTACCTATGTATATATTTGGTTCCTCAGCTATATTACAGTAAGAGTAGCCACTACCACTTGCAAGTAGGTTGAAGCGTCTATAAATATATGTTTAGTGTTTACGTTAATGGATAAGACAAAACTATCAAGTCCCCCACGAATGTGACCAAATATCCGCCTATGGCGTGGTAAGTACTTCAAAACGTACACACATTCATAGGTATCGCTATTATCGAGTCATTTCAATAAGGTTAGACCTAGCCTAATTGACCTATGGCAATCCAACAAATTTATTGATGTATACTTAAATCTCATATCAATGGATTTCTTATGTGTATGCGTTTTATAATTTGTATTCACATTGTGTTCGCAAATAAACGATGGAAATGAATCTCAGGAGTTGATACCTTTGTCAGACGACGAAAACCGTATTATGATTGTGGACGGTTTAGGAAACTGTGAGCATATTTTATGGATTTTTAATGCATTTTAAATTAATATTTGATCATTTTTAGTGCATATATACATGTATGTAATTTTAACTGCATATACATCCAAGTCCTATGTAGTAAAATTACTTTTGTAGTAGATGACGACTAAGGGAAATAATGTACCGCATCATACTCTCCTTCCTTCCCCCTCCCACAAAAAAATGCATGACGGGAGATAATCTGGGTTGGAGGTAGTCAGAGTGAGCGGTTATGTGCCACCCCTTTCATTGGAGTGCTGTGAGCGATGTCTTGATGGATGCCACTCGGTATGCTAAGCGATGATTGAGAGGGGGAACGATGGACGGACATTGTGAAGCTACCGTGATGATGACCGCTGTCCGCCCATTTAGCCAATGGTCATGATGATTAATGGGAGACCGGTGATTCCTGTTTGTGGAACCATAAGGGTGTCATAAGTGTAAAATTGTGAGTGAAAAATCATATGACGACGGTAAGGGTTTGAACCCTCGACCTTACGCGTCGATTATCGTAAAAAATTACCACATATGTGTATTTAATAAAAAAATATGTCAGACCTCTTATGAATGTATCAATTTTATTATTAATAAATTTACATATACCTAATATAAGTATAAAGTACAATACATAATTGTACACAATTATATATTTACATATAAATGAGATAAATTTTCTATAATTTTATTATTTTTTACAATTCTATAAACACAATAATAATATGTTGATTGATCACTTCGGGGCACCAACTTTGAGGAAACTTTTTGCATTACATTGATAATTCTTCTCAAGCAGTCCCGTTGCAAGTTTGGTAAGTTCAATAATTCAATAAACACAACATAGGAAATTAACAAATGTAATTAGTTTTTTTTTTAGTTCATTAGTTATGATATTCATCAGGTTCTTGTTTAAAAGATGACAGCTATCCTGTACAGATGAGTCGTAGTCAATAATATTATTATATCCGGTCGTCATATTCGTACACTATTGATTTTTGCAGTTTTACAATTTCAATAATTACACCAACACAACTACGTTGTCCCATGTGTTACGTGGTTTAACGATTGTTCAAGATTGTAGAAATATTGATGAACACGTCAGCTTCATATTTTTGTCGTATAATTGTTAAATAAAAATACGTACGTATACCTAGTGTACATCTGCTTAATATATTTATTTTGATAGCTGTTTTGGGTTATCTAACTCGATTTTTTTAAACTTATGTTCTGGTATTCCTGTATTTTTATTGCATATCGTTATTTTAGTCTTTCCGTATTATGTGGTGCCATTTCTACATCATTAGGTGTTCGTTTTTCATCTTTGTGTACTTCTAAAATAAAACAAATAACAAATAGCACATATACAATTAGATTTCAAATTATATTTAATAATTTTATAAAGTAATTGAAATTTAAACATTTTGAGTATTAGTCAATCATCATGAATGATATTGGATTATTATTTTTATTACTATGTAATATTATAATATAGTAAACATATTTAGATAATTAAATGTTAATAAATTAAAAATAATTTCTAATTTTTTCTCAATAATTTTGAAAAAATAAAAATAATCGTTTTACTGAATACAAAGCAACCACATAAAATATAATAATTTAAATTGAATTCAATAACATTTTTGGATTTTAGCTTATTTCTAAATAATAACTTTAAAGTCGTTATACCTTCTTTCATTTTGCCAATTGCTAGTTTGAGTAAATTTTCAAACGGACTCTCGACCAACATGTACAAGAAAAACGCAACCACAAATCCGTTCGTTATATCACCTATTGTAATCCATATCTAAAAAAAAAACAGTGTTCTCAATATTCAAGTATGAATTAATGGAATGAGCATAGTATAACTGATAATGAAATAATAATAATTCATAATATTATAGTACTCGGTCATTATAATATAAATCTGAATTATAAGGTTTTTATCGAATATTTATAATATGATGGTTATAAATCATAATATTATTATTGAGCTGTATAATATTTAATAAGGAATTAATCGAATCGAAAAACGTTTGGAAGACTCGTATCAATTATTGAAGTCCATTAATTGATTCAGTGATAATGATGTATTCATATGCACATATTATAATATGTGATCACACGCATTGCGGGATATTGAGACTTATATATACGTGTTTATAGTATAGTTTCTATTCTCTTCTGTATGATACAATATATGTACTTATGAGTCGCATTGGATTGAAGTACAATGACGAGCGCGTTGAAGCCGCATGATACAATTGCATTGTGAGTCCTCCAATGTATGCCGAATACACAAGTCTGCTGATTGGCGCCAGTATAAGTGTCCAAGTTCCTATAAAATATATACATGTATTCATTTTTCAGAAGTCGAGATGATAATAATATGACATCGTCAAAATGCGTAGACAATTTGTACTGATCGACACAAGATAGATCTATGTATAAATGTCTGGAGCGACTGGAGCGGTTAAAATATATAAACAAAAAATAAATTGTTGTTGCACTATTTTACGAAAATCACGATAAACCTGTTACATCAAGCATTTGTTGCCTATAGCTATTGTGTGAAGTTATTCACTTAATAAATAACAGTATCCTAATGTGGTCCGAACACTGGAATGGGACCGTGCCTTGTCAAACGGCAAAAATATATTGCGATCTGCGAATCAATGAAAAATTATTTAAAATAATATTTTTCTCTTTTAAGCGATTGCGTTAGTTTTTGGATTAAGTCGATATTTCGCAAGAGTCAATGCCTCATCCCTTGAGGAGCACAGCAAACGGAAAACGCACCGATCGACAATTCACGTACGTATAGCATCATCGTGTACCTCGTGAAACTGCTCGACGAGTCTTGCCGGTTTCAAAGCTTAATATTTTGTTTTGTTTTTAATTTTTTTTTTTCAAGGGACCAGAAACATCCTACCCCTTAGGCTTTAGGCATCAACTATGGATAGTGATGGAATACTATGCGAACGTAGGCTGAAAGTTTCAGTCCCGATGATGTCGAAGTGCCATCGCACACGACCGCTAAACTTTGACGTCATGCACCCTACAACTTATATAATTTGTAACGTGGCATGGTTGTCACATCAATACCTTGGAAACATGAATTTACGGCGCAAACGATGATGAATGCGGAAACCAGCGCCGCGAATACCAGACGGAACACGAACGCGTACACCACGCTGACCCAAAGGTTATAATCGTACTCGTAGAAGTAGACGATGGACATCATCCACGCAATATAGCCGCAGAACATCGCCCACAAACGCAGCGTCGGACGCGAAAACCTGTGATCCGGTTTGCTGGTCCGCATGCCCCGGTAAACGTGGGCCGCGTACATCCCCACGAAATATGGCGTCAGTCTTGTGTGCGTGGTGATGTACAGCTTCCTAAAGATTTCCCGGCTCGGAGGATAATTCAACGCTCTGCACCGATGGAAAAAAAACCTCCAGTCATTATTTATTTATTTATTTATGTATAATTAAGACCTATTATATATAATAAGAATAACTTATAGCAGGGGTCTCCAACCTACGGCCCGTCGAGCTTTTTTAACTTGCCCGCCAAGCTAACTTATAATTATTTTAAAAATATTACAATAATTTTCGAATTCTTAATTTCCAATTTGAAAAATAATTTATTAGGTTATAAATTATAGACTATATTTATTTTTTCAGGTATCATTTTTTACAATTATGTTAAAATAGAATATAAAATCATATAATGGTCAAAAAATAATTCTTGTCCGTCCTCTATTAAATTCTCTATCTATGCATCTCTAAGTAATTTTCGCTTGCAATTTCGAAGCAAATTTCAAATTCCAAACTAAGATTATAAAAATGTCACCGGTTGCTTAGGAGGGGGAAGGCAGTTTATGAGGGACCAGCGAACCAAACCCAACACAACTGACCTATTCGAGTTATCGCTAATACATTATCGTTATAACACTTCTTTATAGTATATAATTACTATCTGTATTTAGAAACCGTGTCAGTAAAAACAACGCGGTAAAACTAGTGCAGTGGTTCTCGATTGGTAGTCCGCGTCTTGATGTTAGAGGGCCAACGATTCAACAAGAGCAAGATGAATAAATCGATCTGGTGAATAGCAGAACGATGAAAAATGTTTTTAGCGATAAAAAAACTAATTGATTTCTGGATAACTGTTCAAATCAATCAAAAGCAACTGCAGGCCGAGAAAGCTTTAAAATATTTGATTGCCTTTTACAACATACAGATGTAAATAAATTTTTTCTACTTACTGCTACAAGAAAAACAAATATCGTAATAGATTTAATATTGATGCTGATTTAAGAGTGAAAATATCAAGCATGCAGCTGAACTTAGACGAGATTATGAACAAAAAAGAAACTTTTACTCGTATCTTACAGTTCAGAAATTAACGCAATAACTTATTTAAGTATCCCTTAATTAAATTGTAAAATTCGGTATGTTTACAAAAAGGAACTTACATAAAATTAAAATAAATCATAGAAATAAAAAATCTTTCTTTCATCCTCATAATTAAACAAAATTGAAAAGCAAGTATTCACAAATATAAGGAGTTCCCGGTCCAATTTAAGTTTTAGGTATATAGTGTATAACAACTGACGTAAATAATACTTCGGGTACCTACGGTATGAATACATTTTTACCGTACACCTAGGTTTGTCTAATCAAATTTGGTCTTTTTGTCCGTAACCAATAACTGAAAAAAAATGTTTAAAACGAATCTTATAGTCGGAAATTGTTTGATTTATTAATTTTTTCGTGTAAATGTACTTGTTCTTATATTTACACTATTTGACATTATTTATATTGTATGCTAAGTTTTCTATTCAGATGACTTCATTGTGATTTATGACATAACAAAGTAGGGAACACATCAGTGTCTAGACACCCCGCCTGAGCACTGAGGAATTTTGAATTTATTTCAGTCGTTCTCATATTAGGACACACACACACATTATATAGTACCGCCATACCAGCCACCCTGGAAGTCACTAGATTATAAAGTGCGTATGGCGTCACTAATTATTTAGAAATGGATTAACAAAACTGTATGAGGGCGGACGGACCAACAGCTGTAAAATGGCTTGAAAAACTTGATATACGTTTGTGATTTCTATTGTTATTAGTATTGATGTTAATATAATTTACTGTACTTACTAAATAACTATATAACTTACTAATAACCTATTTGACTAATTTGACTATAGTTTATTAACCGTTTAATTATTATAGTTGACTAATTATCTTAAACATCATATTTATGTTTTTGTTTCATTTTATTAATTTCATCTATACATTTCTCATGCCATCTAAAAATAAGTCAAATATGTCATATGTAAATAATAACTACGTATTTTGAAAACGTCGAAAATGATTGTATACGTATATTTCGAATAGACTTACGCACGTGTACGGCACACATTGTCAAATATTAGTATTGAATACCATGTTTTAGGTTATTTATGCTCACTTGATGAAACCGATAAACGTCGGATGGTAATTATGTTGGTACACGACATAGGCCGGTGCGAGACAGGACATAAATATAGCAGTCAGTAGGGTAAATTCCACACATTTCGGATATTTCCACATTAGGTACACCATCAGTATGCCTATGGCGCACATGTGCAGGTCGCACGCTAGATACCAAGACTGCAATACGCACTGTAACAATACATAACACCGCGACAGTTCATGATTTTCCACAACCGTCGACGTATATCGCACTATATCCGTGTGCACAATCAATATGTTATGTTTCAATGGTTACACTCACCGGATGTTCTGTGTCAACGTAGTTGTTCACGAACAGTAAGTTGGTCCACCAATTTTTCAAACAGTTTTCCGACTCTCGGACGGCGATGGATTTCCATATGGGACCATCCGACATGTGTAAAAACACGAACGCGTTAAAAGCTACCATCAGACCGTATACCGGAATCAGCCTGCAATAATTTTACTATTGTTAAATATCGTACAACATTTCCACTAGTGATGGGCACAACTTAATGGTTTTGATTATCAACTGCATTTGATAGTTTAAGTGAAACTATCGAATATTCATTCTAACGAATAATTTGATGATCGAATGTTTTTAACCATCGAATCATTCATTAGTTTATAAATAATCCGATAGTTTTAAACTACCAAATAACTCGATAGTCGTTAGTTTTAAACTATCGACAAGTTCGATAGTTTTCATTTAGTTATACCCATCACTAGTTTCTACCGGTTATTTAATCGCACGATCGTGTTACAGCCTATGCACTTTTAAGTCACAATAAGTTCAAAGTAACTATAAGGGACACAATATTGGCCCCCCCCCTACGAGTCTTCTCAGTGGGGCCAAGTACTCATATGTACTCGTATATAGGTTTGATTGAATCGAGAACGCTACAAAGATAAATTCTAAAAAAAAAAAAACCGTAAGACATGAAAAAAAATGATTAAATAAACATAATCTATTGCACTCAAACATACTGCACTTGGACGTGGTATCTTTTTCTGAGTAAAAATCATACATTGATCCTATTATAATGAACATGACAATAACCAATAAAAAACACCTGCAAGAAAAAATTATAAATTAATAACAACTAGACAAATCATTGAGCCATTGAATATTATGTAAACATTTATGATTAGATAAGTATAATTTTAGCTGGACAAACACTTATTGTTGATGCTCCAAGGGACCCATATATTAAAGTAAATTTTTAAAACATATACAAAAGGCACTCTCATTAAATTAGGAACACAAACATGCTACAAAGTACAAATACACATTTTTGTGGCAACTTCTTTATCTAACGGAAAAAAGTATTAGATTAAATATTAGGCCATGATTTCGGCTCACAATGCAAATCAATGAGTTGCTTCAAAGTTAGCACGGTTGGCAGTCCCAAACAAAAATATTTTATCATGTTAAGAATACAGTTCAATGTGTAATAGATTTTTAAAATAAGCAACATATATATTATATACATATATAGTTAAAATGAATGATGATATTATTTTTTTTTTACCAGAAGATGATAAATCCTAATGTTTTTGGTGTATTATCTTGTGTTGTGCAATAATATGAGTCCACACTGACAGTACTGTTTATTTCTAGTTCGTGAAAAGTAGACACAATTTTGTGAGATAGCGTTGACTGGAGATCTAAGTAAGTGCATGTTGATGGGATACATAGCGCAGTGTTGATTTCATTGCGTTGAATCTTTAATTGATTTGGATATGGCTGCAAATGTATAAAATGATCAGGTATTGAAATTAAATTATTACATCGAGTTTTCGTCACTTTGATGTAAACTCTTTTTTTTGGTGTTCTGTGTTTGATCTTTCATTTTCGCCATTATTATAGTTATAATAATTTAAATATGTATTCACTGTAACTCTTAATTTAAAAATATAGTTAAGAATTTTAATTTTATTGCTTTTATCGGGATTGTGTTAATCGTCGATCACGTTTTACTTTTAATTTTACTTTTCCAACATTTTATAGTTAGACGAAAAGAAATAGCTTGGGGTATTATAAATTATAATTAAAGGTAGGTAGTTACGTTAATAATTTCGGCCAAAATACATCAAATTAAACATCCATATATACATCTTACACTGTTACAGTACATTATTTCATTAAAGTCAAACTAAAGCAATTTGTATCGTTTTATGAATATAATATAATTATAAATACTACTTTCCATTAGTTTTGAAGTGTATTGTTAATTATTTTATTTGTTCAAGCAATGACAATCATTAGTGTTATTACAATTTATAACATATTATATAAGTTTAATATACCTTGACTGCTTCCCACGCTGGAATCGACTGACTTAACTTTGGAGGTAAAGTGTCGTAGTAATTTGGATACATTTCAGAGGACGGCGAAAAACGTATATTTATAATGCAGTACTGAGGTTTAAAATTTAAACCAGTTGTATTAGTTTCTAAACATTCGTCGTAATTACCAAAATCATACGATTTCCCAGATAATATTCCAGTTGGGAACTTAGCTGACGCATCGTACACTGAAAATAAAAATGCCATCAAATATGTAGGTAAAGATAGTTATGAATTTATGATAAACGTAATATAGTCTATAATAACAATATATTAACAAGCAACAGTCAATAGATGTTTATTATTATGATATACTATATAAAGCCTTGGTAAGTTATCATTTTATACGTATGAAGACTGAAAACAAAAAAAAAAACCGAAAAAAAATTGAAGCAATATTACTGCTCCAAAACGTGCTGATAGATGTAAAATAAATAAATAAACAAAAAACAAACATCATTGTAAAACTAATACATTCATCACCCCGTTCAGAATCTAAAAGAATTAAGCGAAGGAAAAAAATATATAATAACTATCGTGAAATCGTTTGAGTCTC
Organism: Chaitophorus viminalis; assembly: GCA_025469195.1. NCBI lineage: Eukaryota > Metazoa > Arthropoda > Insecta > Hemiptera > Aphididae > Chaitophorus > Chaitophorus viminalis. Next base: position 73,873 of record JAIPRK010000540.1, on the reverse strand, counting down.
GGTTACGTTGGGCAAATTTATAGGCACTAATGCACTATAGTCGCTATAGTGAATTATCAAAAGATATTGAATGGAATGGACTATCTGTTTGCTCGCGATCGGAAGCTGACGGACGACATTCGAACGTTTGAAATGTAAATTGATGTTCAAGATGTTGACGTAATTTTACGTTCAAGATTTTTGTGCTTCAATGTTTTGACGTTCAAGATTTTTGACGGTGAAACGCATTTGAAGGTTTGGCCAAGTCGACGGCCAGGCTGCATTATTTACTCGCGCTGGCCATATAATTCTAGTAGACTACAGCATAATATTATACTCCTGTAGTGGAATCGCATTGATAAGACTTACTTCGGGTCGCCCACAGCTGAAGATCTTTCAACCCTTCCCGGTACGCCAGTCCGTAGCGCCTGCATACCGGTCCGCCGTCCGGTGTGTACCTCTCCAACGCGTCGTGCAGCACATCCGTTACCCATCGCCGATGATGAGGATGCTGGAAAACCGCCGTGGCCGTACAGTTATCGTAATAGCAACACGACACAATCAACAGCACTACCGCCGCAGTAAACATGTTTAATCGTCCGCTAGTTTTCTGCGATTAACGGTGGAACGCGCCGCTTGTTATTTATATATATTTGTATATATGTACATCAACAATACACAATAATAATAATAATAATAATGTGCTGCGAATATTACGGACAGAAATCCGTCCACGTGACGTCGATCATCGTTATTGTGTCGGTGTATTGTCTAAAATCTCAAGGAAAACCACATGGCACCACTACCGCCTAGTTGCGTGTAGTATCTGGTCCGAGTGCGCAGTATAAGTTGGCAATAATTTTCCGTTCCAGTTGCAACGCGAAAATACTCACGCGTACGGGGCAGCACCGGATCGCGGGCTGTTCATATACCTTATAGCGGTAAATAGGGAATAGGGATTTATATGCACTAAAATCCTCAAAATATGTTTATAAAAATACCATAATATACTACAAAATATGCAATTAAAGTCGATTAAAAGGAATTTTAGTCATGATTAGGTATAATCAAGTATTTCGTTCCTCGTCATTTTCAATATGTTTTTCACCTATAATATTTTCCAAGAGTATCTTATTAAACCATAAAATATTATTAACCCACACTTATAAAAGAAGTTTAAGGACATTTTTTGTCGTTGAAACCTTATCCTCAATGACTCAATCAATGACGATTTAGATTTTATCTATATGGATTGTGGGCAAATTAAAATTATTATAAACTTTCAAATAATTTGACAAATTTACGAGACTGTACATAAGAAAACGATAAAATATAAGATACAATAAAAACATATGCTATAAAAAAATATTATTTAGTATGCAAAATATGTGAAAAACAATTTATGGTATTTTAATATGAATGATCTAAATCAGGGACATTTCTTATCAGATTTCAATTACTTTATTCCAATAAGTATATGCATTTACATAGAAATCCGTTCCTTATAGACAGTTATAGTCTTGAATGTCCTGGCCGACCTGGACAAAAGTAGTGAGGATCATTTGTAGGGTATTCGTCACAGTACACTTCCAACTTCGTAATTTCGGAATATTATATTATCTATACCAGTGGTTCCCAACCTCTTCTGTTCTACGTCTCCTTTGAAGATTTTAAAATGTCTCGCGCCTCCCTTCCTATTTAAAAAAATTATCACACTTTTTCATATACTTTACAAGCAATCTATACAATAGTTGTTTAGTGCATCTTTATCGATAGGCACGCACGATAAGAATAACCGGTTGTTATTAATTTTTCTGTTTTCATTATTTCCTAAATTGTAAAAATAAAAATATAAAACATATAATAGGTAATAAAAAATTTAATTTTGTGATGATCATTCGTGCCTCCCCAGCAATGTTGATAGGCCCCTTCCCCTGACGTCTCGTCCCCCAGGATGAGAAACACTGATCTATGCTCTCATCGTCGAATTTATTCAATTTCAATCCAGACCCTGTTCCAATCACACTCGACGTCGGTATTGGTGTGTTGTGGCCTGATCCCTAAATTAAGTACGAGTTGCGGCCCATGCTTATGAAACAGTCGTACGAGTTGCGGCCCGTGTTTATAAATTAGACGTACGAGTTGCGCCCACATTTTATTTATCACTTCATATCAGCCTATCAGCGTTACCCACACTAGGACAGAATTTGTAGTCTTCGAAGATATAGGTACTGAGTGGTGAACAGACTAACACTGTAATATTTTGCGTTCGAATTATCGACGTTATAGTACCTACTTTAGGTAAAATACGATATTATACCATTATTATATTTTACGACGAAATTTCAAAATGTATCAATATTTCTTTATATATATGTATTAAAAATATCAACTTACATTACTTAATAATTTATAATTTATGTCTTTATATAAGACATAACGTTACAAAATGGGATACTTGTAATTATATGGGACTTGTAATGGGGTAATTGTATATCTATAGTGTTTATTTTAAATTGTGTAACCTTAATAAATAATTTGTATAGAAATCATGTGTATTATATTTTTATAGTAAAGTTCCTATAGATATTTTATAAAATTATAAAATATATTAATTTATACAAATATCATTTATATAGGTAACGTATTTAGAATCATATGCTATACCAGCATACAGCACGTTTATAATAAAAATCAAATTAAAGAGTATAAATCTAAAAGTATTGAATGAAATGGGTTCACGCCAAAATGGTTTACGCCGAGATGTCAGAGTCCGATTTCCCGGGCCGCAATTAACCTAGCGATAAAATATAACCGGGCCGCAATTCATCGGTCTCAAACACGTTAATGACATGTCGGTCCGCAACTCACATATAGCCCTCGATGTGATTACGGTTGATTACAATCTTTATTTTCATTATTATACCATATTGTTATTATTTTATTTTCATTATTATTATTATTAATATTCCAATACTTAAATCCGTTGCCAACTGTCCACAATGTGTACAAGACCAACTATCCAAAGGGTATTTCAGGAATGCTGTTATATATGGTTGCGTGAAATACGAGAGACGGTGACGATTACATTCCGTTTACGTGTAGTCGGAATTCGAAAATCTTTTACGCGACGTCGCGACTACGTATACTTATACGCGTATCCATATTACCGTTGCAATCACGTAAGTCGTTAATTTTCATCAGTTTCTCTCTGCAATCACAAATTCAAATCCGGTGATGTTTAAGACTAATTATTTGGGTTCTAAAATGCCATGAAATTAATTCTTTTGAAATATTTCATTTTGATGATAAACAAAAAAATTAAATTAATTGAAAGCCGTGGTAGAAACTAAAGTAAACATTTTCTTATACCTACTTATATGGAAAATGTTATAAAAATGTTTCCTATTGTATGAACATATTTAAAATAACTTCAGAACTTATTAACCACCTTAAATTGATCTTAATTCATGTTTATTTAATGCTTTATAATTTATTACTAATTAGTGCATAATATATTTATTAATTAGTAACTAATAAAAATTAACATAATAATTCTTAATAAATATGTAATAATTGATCAAAAATACAATGCTACCTGACGAAGCATAGCAAAAAACAACATTTTGACTACAAATTATTCTTCAAAAGGTATTTGTTTTTGAAATATTTTAAGAAGCGTGAAGGTTTCGAGTTTATAATTTATTACTAATTAGTGCATAATATATTTATTAATTAGTAACTAATAAAAATTAACATAATAATTCTTAATAAATATGTAATAATTATTCAAAAATACAATGCTACTGACGAAGCATAGCAAAAAACAACATTTTGACTACAAATTATTCTTCAAAAGGTATTTATTATTGAAATATTTTAAGAAGGGTGAAGATTTCGAGTTTTAAATATTTCAAAGTGAAAAATGTGAAATATTTCATACTTATAAATTATAATGTTGTAAATTCATAAGTCATAACCATATTGAGATGAATATAATTATACTATTGTACGCTTTAGTGTGATCTGCATAATTAATCTTGTATTCTAACGCACCCCGCACCAAACTTTAATCGTAATTCACCTGTTTTGATTTGTCATTTGTTCTTACTTCTTTATACTTTATATCTTGACTCGAATTCACCGTCGAATATTCCCAACTTACCGCTTATGCTTATATGATTTGTGTAGGGTAAAAACTACCTACTTTTACAATTGTATAAAAAAATAAGTACAGAATTGTTCATTAGAATAACTGAAAGATCTGAGCCCGATTTTGAGTAAGAAACAAATGATCGTTTTGACTACCTATTAAAGTTATAAATGTTGACGCATGCAAAAGTTTAGTTCTATAATGATATTTCTGAAATTATTTATCTCACAGAGATTTTACCATCGAGCGTTACACATTTCAATTGCCGCTATTGTTTATGGTAATTCGAGCAAACAACCCGTCACAATATGATTTGTAGTTAGTACACAATATATCGCATTGTATGCGCATAAGAGTGTCTACAAATTTCTTATTTTGTTGACATAACGTTCAATGGACAATAACACGCACGCGTCTGTAAAACACGTTACATGCCTTACATACCTACCTGTAAACTAATATTCGCGTTAAATGTGAGCTAATATATGTCTATTATTGGTATTCGCAGATGGAATGTATAGAATTTGAAATCACATACACTACCTCTTTACATTATAATTATGTAATATTTAATGGTAGATTTCAGACTAATTAATAATACCTGATTTAGCGATTAGTTGTGATGATCAAATGCATATGTATTTGCTAAGACCTCAAATAAAGAGTTTGAGAACGAATAATTATCATTTATTATCAAACAGGTATTATGACCAATGAATAAATTATCGTTTTTATTCATTTCATCAATAGTGTTGACGTGTTGCGTGTTGAAATCGAATCAATTTATTAATGAATTATTTCTGTTCGTTCTAACCAGTTTTTATAATTGTAGTTATACTTGTATTACAAATTATGCAATAATGCAATAAGGTTTTTGATAATTTAAACCTATTGTATTTTTCTTTTTTAACGATCACAAGTTTAATTGTCAATCTATGATTTAGTGATCTCATAAGACTTCGTGCATGATTTGTTCAGTTTGATAAAGATTTAATTTTTATTTTCAACTCAGTGCAATGGCGGCTATGCCATAACATTTTTAACCAACGAGATCTATTCGAAATGTACAATTCAAGAGAACCAATAATCTGATTTCATTTTTACAAATCAGCATAAGTCTTTATTTTTGAAAAATACTATTGTTTTGTCTATGGAAAACAGCTGTAGGCATGTATAAATTCTGAAAAAATCTGCAAACGGACTTGTTTGTAAATAAATACTAAGTGACGTAATATTTATTTTTTTAAAAAAATATTTTTAGACTTCAATATTTAATTATTTACTACATTTTAATAAAATGTGTGCACTCCGACTTGGCCGAAAACTCGTCCGTAGCAGGTCGTCAAAGCATTTGCACCGATTGCCAGTTATTGACCCATCATTTTTTCATAATTCAAGTGCATCGTAATTAACATACGATTACGATTACGATTGTAACGTAATAGTATACTGATATTATATAATAAGATATATAAAGGAAAAATTATAATAATATTGTTGATGATTATATTGAATTCGGATAACATATTTTGTTTGTTGTTTGATAACACCATTGTGCATTTCAAATAGCCAACCCAACGACAGGTGATTGCTACAGGAATATCTCTATTTATATCTCAATATAAATTAGTAATTTTAAGCTAATATAAAGCTAATATTTTAAGCTACATAAAAAAAAAATCTTGAAATTAATAAAATAAAATAAATCTTATAATGCTTTTTACTTATTACATTTAATAGTTTTATGAATATAACATAATCTTGAAACAATAATGTTAACACGTAGGGTTTCAAACAAATGATTTTGAATTAAAATTTAAAACATAACAATGATAAAGCTAAAATATGATTGTTTAAAATATGTATTTTATGTTAAAAATTAAAAGTTACAATTTACAATAATAATTGTTCACAATGCAAAGTAAAATGTCGTACTAGTATATTACAACTTTTTTTTATAAAAAACGGGTTGGTATATATATATATATAAACCAATAACCCAATAACTATTATATATACTAAAAAAACTTAAAAAAAATTATTATAGATTGAAAAATAAATAAAATTATTTTGAACGTAATGTTCTAAGAGCTATCTTTCCAGAAACTGCAGAATCTGTTGTCATTTTACTATTCAAATTGATATCTGAAAATATTAATTTAATCATAAATATGTGTATATAATTTGCAATATAATATAATATTGCAATTACGTTTTTTTCTGTATGATTATAAATCTATTTCATTAATAATTTTAATAGATAATTGTTTTGCTTTTAGTTTAAATATTTTAAGAAATGCTCATTCAGATTATTTATTTTAATAACATACAATAGATTATTATACATTTTCATACCTAATTAAAATAAATATCAATATGAATTGTAATTGCTTGTTGCTTGAATGCTGAATTAATACAATGAAATAATACGGTATTCTTACTTGAGCTTATGGCGATGACCAACTTTTTTAATAATATGTCAAATGGTGATTCGATCAAAGTGTACAATATAAATGCAAGTATGAAACCGAACACGGTATCTCCAATTGCTAACCACAGCTATAAAATAAAAATGCAATTCGTATTTGTAATAATTTGGTAAATTCGTAAATTCGCGTTTTCAATTTGACAATAAAAGTATGCACTGAAATTGAACTGTCACTACACTAATGCGCGGTGCACTATGCACTCGTTCATTAAAATTGAATACAAAAAAAGAACGGGTGAGCCTCGCTTTGCTGTACAGTTGGGGGTAGAGTGTACCTCGTTTATAGGATAGGTCATTATTACAATGGATTTGTTAAATTTGAATGCAATGAAAGATATCATTGTATACGAATAACGATTCTGAACGGAGTTAATATGTTTCTCTAAAATGTGTATATAATAATTTAGTATTTTATATTTAAATTGAATTATAATGCAATTTCGAAAACATTTAAATTTCAAACAGTCATAAATATTTTTCTTTTTAGTCTGGTAGAATTATTTTTATATATTTTTGAAAGCAAGCTTATGGACAACCTAGTGTTAAAATTTTGAATCTTAAGTATAAACAGAAAAAATTTTATGAATTTTCAACTACAAAATAACTTGCAAATTATCGCGATTTTAACATATTTTACACAAATTTGGACTTTATGGGCTTATAAAAGAAATTTAAGTGAAACCATCTCCGATATTTTTTAGTTACAATTAGTATAACTTATGTTTAATCCTTTAATTCATTTTCAAGAGTTTTTAGACAGCCAAAAAAATTTTATAGATATTTTAAAAAAAAAACTTACAAAAATTGAAAATTTAAATTGTCTATAAATAAGTCAAAATATGTCAAAATACTTTGAAAACTTAACCATGTATAGAGAACACCAATGTAAAGATTTGGTGAAAATTTCAAGTTGTTGCGGTTTTTCGTTTTTGAGTTAAAGCATTTAAAAAAAACCGATATCATTTGTCAGTCTAGAATATTATATACATTATTTTATATTTTACATGTAATTTTATGTCAATATTCGCTGTTCAAACGCTTATAAAAAAAAATTGTGCCTATGGATTTTGATGATTTTTAAATGACAATAAAAACGACTTGTGTGGAATATTCTATTAAATTTTCAAGTATTTTATATTAGTCAATTTTTTTTTATCACCGACTATAAAAAAAAAAATGTAAAAAATTCGAGTTTTTTAAATGCCTATAAGTGGCTTAAAAATCAATATAATATTTTGAAAAAAAATATGACATAAAGGAAATGCCTATCTTAACAACTGGTGAAAATTTCAAGTTTCTGTGACTTATACTTTTTGAATTATAACAAATATTTAAAATCGTTTGACCATAAATCGCTATTTTATGCAATTTCGTAAAAATTTAAATTTCAAACGGTCATAAAATTTTTTCCTTTGGGTCCGGTAGAAATTTTTTTATATATTTTTGAAGATTAGCTTATGAACAAACTAGTGTCAAAATTTTGAACCTTAAATCTAAACAGAAAAAATTTTATGAATTTTTATCTACAAAATAACTTGCAATTATCGTGATTTTGATACATTTTATACAAATTTGAAATTTATGGGCTTATAAAAAAAATTTGAGTGAAACGATCTCCGATATTTTTTAGTGAAGATAAGTGAAGCTTATTATAAACCTTGTATTAAATTTTCGAGAGTTTTCGGCCAGCCAATTAAATTTTATAGGTGCTTAAAAAAAAAAAAATTTACAAAAATCGAAAATTTAAATTGTCTATAAATAAGTCAAAATATGTCAAAATACTTTGAAAACTTAACCGTATATAGAGAACACCAATATAAAGATTTGGTGAAAATTTCAAATTGTTACGGTTTTTCGGTTTTGAGTTAGAGCATTTAAAAAAAATGTATTTTGTGAAATCGTGATTTTGCGTAAAATTTCCCGTTTTTTGGTAATTTTTTCATCGTTTTTTTCGATTTTTTCAAAAAGTATTAAAAAAGTTGGATTTTTGACTAACCTATGTACCATCTAAATTCACTTTCCTTTCAGAAAAGTTGCTGTTTAAGCAAATCGAAGCATTTTTACTGCAAAAAAAGGTGTCGTCAAACACAAAAAAAAAACACACATCATTGTAAAATCAATAGATTCCATCACTCCTTTCAGAATCTAAAATCTGATTGCATGTTTAATCATGGATGAATAGATAACACATCATAATCATTTTGAACCATGATAAATAATATTTTACCGCCAATTTATTCGAAACAATAGTAGGTTGTCACTTGTCACACTCACACAATCCATTGTTTCTCATTAATAAATTAATTATTATTTATTAATAATAACAATTATCATTTGTATTTTGTTTGATTGTCTCATACTTTTTCTCATACTCGTGGTCTGTATGTGGTAGAAATTTAAAAATGTTAATATGTCTGATTCCGATACGGAAACATTAGACGTGAGTACCTACTTATAAAATTGGTTTTTAATTCAATTAACAAAACTGTTTTTAATTACTAAAAACAACTATCAATACAAAAATATTAAATAATAATTTAAACGAAAACAGTCAAATAAATAACGATAACAAATCTCAAATTACCGGGGGAAAAATGTTTAATATTTTGACCCCGCAATGGAGAAATAAAATTCATAGTAATAAAAACACTCACACAATCGGCGGTGCAGAAAGTGCGCACGAGCGTTGCACTGCAATTAAATCGAATACAAAACACTGCACCAGTTAATTGAATATTGGTCAAATCGAATACGTTTATGCACTGAGTGCAAACACTCCGTCAAATCGAAAACGCTATTAATTTTACTGTATTACAGTGGCCAATTCAAAAGTCTATAATGGCTGTATTGCTGCAAGAAATAACTTATTAGTTATTAGTTTATTACATTACTTATAAACCCATAAAACGTATTTTCCAAGCCAAAGTAAAAATGTACCCGCATCGTTACTACAGTAAATGTTAATGCACGTGAATGTACCAATTGTTACCTATATTGAATAACAAGCTGGGGTATTGATTTTGTAAAATAGTTGTCATTGAAAACTGATATATAATTTTTTTTTTTTTTAAAAAAAACTATAAAATCTTTAATGAAAAAAAGTTTATCTATTTATGAGACCATTCAATTGAATGTATTTTTAAGAAATTAATATTATAATAATTAATATAGCTGTTTTTTTTCATATTTATTTTTAAGTTTGTATGTTTATTAAATTTCAATTTATTAAATTACTTATGTAATCTGTACAAAAATTTATTCTCTAGTTTTTTCAAACCTTATTTACTATTCAAATTACTTACCAATAGGCTATCCTTGAAATATGTCGGTGAACGCATAGATGATACTTGCAATAATTGCATCGTCAGTCCTCCTAAATATGCTCCATACGTTAATTTACTTAACGGTATAAATACTCGTAGCCATAAACCTATTTAATAACAAAACATATCGTTTTTTTGTATTTTTTTTTTTTTTCATAAGAAAAATACGAAAAAAATATTCAAAAATATATTTGTAGCTGTATACCTATAAATTTACTGTAATACAGTTTAATGGTTTCTTAAATACGAATTATACTATTGTATAAATAAATGTATAAGCCACTAGTACTGCATTATTGTTAATTTTCATGAAATAAAATTATAGAAACATCATTACTCATTACCCAATACGTCGTAGGATGCGTAACATAATGTAGTGGTAGGCATATCTGGATTTAAAAAATCCGGATTATTCGGATTTATCAAATCCGAATTTAGTGAATCCGGATTTGACAGGTTATCCGGAGTATCCGGGTTATTCAATTCAATTTTGCTGCTCGATGTCTCATTTTTAAATTCTAATTATATTTAAATTTATTAACATTTTTTGAACGGGTATATTATATTTCTGATGCATTCAACTGCCAGTGTTGTTTTGTGCTTAGCAATAAAAATAATTAATTAATCTGAATAATCCGAATAATCCGGATACTTCGGAAAATCTGGATATGAATTTAATTCAAATCCGAATTTGAATATTCGGATATTCGGAAAATTTAGATATTCGGATTTGATGCCTATCCCTAACATAACGTATTGATAGAAAATGATCATATTTATCAAATCCTGCGGTATTACCTTTGAAAAGTCCATTTATGGCGCATATTATTACGAATACGGAAACGATGGTGGCAAATGTCATTCGGTACACGAACGTGTAAATGACGCTCAGCCATAAATTATACCCTCGGACGTAAAACACCTGAATGGTCATGAGAAACAACGGATAGATAGCGATGAGTATCGACAGCAAAGTCTTGGAGTACGGGAAACGGAATTTTGGCTTGTCGAGCTTCAAATACCGGTACACGTACGCTGCAAATATACCCACGAAATATGGCGTTGATCTTGTGTGACTAGGTACATACAGCATAGTGTAGCTTTGTTGTTCTGGTAGATAATTGAATATCCTGTAAAAACATAATATACGCTCACCATTTAAAGTACATTTTGCTTAATATTTTTATTTATATGAATAAGTTCCAACGAAATATTATGTTGACATCACATTCCCGAACGCGACCAATACTTTATTAACCGCCGCAACAATATTGCAGGTAGAATTCAAGTACAAAATATTTTAACCATAACATCTAATTATATCTCACATTCTTTTCGAATGTCCTTCCTTGAACTTAAAACGCACTATCTTGTTCAACTTCCTAAAAGTTTTTAATATTACCCCTAACCTTTTCTCTATCCTTAACTCTACCTCAGAAATAGTCATAACTCAAATCTGAGCCTTTATTTTGGAGGCTGGCTTCAGCATATAATTTCTATTCTTCTGTTTTTATCTTCTCTTTTTAAACATTTATTGTATTATGTAATAGGTATTGTACATTGTTATTATCTATAATTGTTATTTACCTTTATTTTAGTTGTTTTATCTATATTTTTACTATCTATAATAATTGAACTATAATTGTATACAAGAAACTATAAAAAAAAAAAAAAAACGTGCATAACAAAACGTACGAATTAACATAATGCGTACCTCAGTACCTGTTATATTAACAAAAATCAATGGCTTTTAACTTTTTAAACATAAAGAAATCGGAAAGGGGTTAGTTCAACATTGCTCCTCTTATCTGCATATTAATATTATTTTAGTTATACGAACGCGCTCTATACTTTTTATTATTACTGATTCAGCTGAAAAACATACATAGTACATACATTTTTGTATTTATTTTAAAACCTCAAACAGTTATTTAAACACTTAAATTTAAATCATTCGATGACACGAATCAATGTTTACTCTCGTAAAACTCTTCGGCCGATAATGACGAAAAAATATATATATCGGTTTAAACTTGGATATCTTACAGCGTTTTCTAAAATAACAAGTTATGATCTATGCATACACGATAAAATCTGTGTAAAGTAAGTAAAGTATATTTTTTTCTTAGCCCTTTGCGATTCCGTCTTTGATAGACTTTACCATATAACATGTTTACGGGAATTAAAAATCGTTGAGCTCATTCAATGTATATTACATTAGACATTAGATATTATGTAACTTAATATCTAGATAAATTGTACTATCACAGAATCGATATTATTACAACAATGAATGTAATAAGAGGTTTTAGCTAACGATATTTAAACCATTAATGATAACGACCAATTTTTCTCAATGTACGTACTCCTTCATTTACGAATGTTAACCGTTCACAAATGTTTGCTTTACTTAATTATTTCACTTTAATAAATCATAATCATCAAAATATCTTTTGTTTGGTTTCAGATTAATATAATACAAGATGTGCAATAAACTTTTGCACCATGATGCGATATAGCGATAATTATATTATTATTATACAAACTTACCATATAGAATTCATAAACGTGGGATAAAACTGATGAGTGTACACAAGGGTGGCCGGAATCAAAGATGATACAAATATCGTAGCCCACATCAAGTACACCCCATACCTTTGGTACTTCCACACGAAATAAACAAGTATGATTCCTGCGACGAAGAATTGCATATCGCACGCCAAATACCACGACTGGATAATACACTGCAAATACGTTTGGCTTAATAATTGTACGTAAACTTGTGTCTTTACATACTGGATGGTCGGCGTCCACGTAGTTATTTATGAACAGCAGGTTGCTCCACCAATTTTTCTGACAATAATATGATTCTTGAACGGCTATTTTCTTCCACAACGGGCCATCGGCCAAGTGCAATAACACAAACGTATGAAACGCTATCATCAAACCGTACACAGGCATTAGTCTGAAATAATTTTGACACAAAAAACATTTTAAATTGACTCATCATTGTAGATCCGTATTATGAATGTATAACATTTAATATTATCAATTGATAAATATATTTTGTGAAGTCTACGATGTTATATTTTAAACTGAACCAATAGATTGGCATTGTAAATTTTAATTAAAAACAGAAATTAAAATGTACCATATTCACGTATAAGTATATTGTTAAGTGTATTAAAATACTGTTGTCAAAAGAAATAGAGTTGAATAGCTCAATAGCTATTTATGGATAAAAGCAGATCATAAGTAGAAATGTGAAAGCAATTCATTTTAATAACGTAGGTAAATCGAATGGAATAGATAATTGTAGTCAACTTTAATAGTTGATGTAAATTATTGTTGTACCTTAACCATCTCCACAACAATAGCAATGGTACATTAATCCTTTTTGTGTTGACCAGTTCGTCGTAAAGAAAATGAAATGTCAAGAAACCACTGATAACGAAAAAAAAATCGACAACCAACGATCCATTGCGAATCATAGTATATAACAAATGTAGAGCCACCTAAAACAACATGAATTATAGACTAAAGTTAATATTATTTATTAATAATAATACATTTGGTACCTCTTCGAATTTCGAAATATTTTGTAACGGTTGGCCAGTTGTGTACATCATTCTTTGTCCAAAAATAACAAGAACGCATGCATGAGTTTTCAAAATGTCGATACAAGATAGATTTTCAGTTTTATTGCTTGCCAAAAACAACCGTCTGATGTTGGCTGGAAACGAGAATGTCATGAAAAAAGATTCTGGAAATCACAAAAAAAAAAATATGTATATTTAACATCATTTTTGTTTGTGTTTTCGCTTTAGAAATACACATTTGGTAAGCTATTGCACTTAATGTTTGTACTTAGTACTTACTACAATGAGATTGGTCTTCCACTTTCTTATATATGTCACATAATGATCCAATAACTGTCATTAACAAAATAAGCAATAAGACACCCCTATTAAAAAAACATAAATAATATATAATATTTGTTGCTTGTATACAGTTAGAAAAACCATGCAGGTTTCATAAATTGCCGATTAAACATTAACCTAAGAATATTTTTTAATATTCAATTAATATTAAATTTAAAAATATTACTTATTCTAGTTCAACCTTCACAAAATAAATTAATTACTTTTTTTGTTTTGTTAGCAATTTAATTTTAGATTCTGAGCGAAATGATGAAATCTATTGATTTTACAATGATGTGTGTTTTAGATTCTGAACGGAGTGATGGAATCTATTGGTTTTACAATGATGTGTATTTTTTTTTTTTTTTGTGTCTGAGTACACGATTTTTGGTAGTAAAAATGCTTCGATTTTCTCAAACAGCACTTTTAATAAAAGGAAAGTGAATGTAGATGGTACTTGAGCAAGTCAAAAATACAACTTTTTCAATACTTTTTAAAAAAATCGAAAAAAACGATAAAAAAAAAATTACTAAAAAACGGGAAATTTTACGCAAAATCACGTTTTTACAAAATGCATTTTTTTTTAATGCTCTAACTCAAAAACGAAAAACTGCAACTACTTGAAATGTTCACCAAATCTTTATATTGGCATTCTCTATACGTGGTTGTATTTTCAAAGTATTTTGACATATTTTGACTTATTAATAGACAATTTAAATTTTTGATTTTTGTAAAAATTTTTTTTTAAACATCTATGAAATTTAATTGGGTGGCCGAAAATTCTTGAAAATTTAATACAAGGTTTATAATAAGTTGACTTTATCGTAACTAAAAAATATTGGAGATCGTTTTACTCAAAATTTTTTTTATAAGACCATATAGCTCAAATTTGTATAAAATGTATCAAAATCACGATAATTTGCAAGTTATTTTGTAGATAAAAATTCATAAAATTTTTTTTGTTTATAACTAAGATTTAAAATTTTAACACTAAGATATCCATAAGCTACTCTTCAAAAATCTTTAAAAAAATTTCTGCCGGACTTAGAGGAAAAAATTTTATGACTGTTTGAAATTTAAATTTTTACGAAATTGCATAAAATAGCAATTTATCTTCAAACGATTTTAAATATTTGTTATAATTCAAAAAGTATAAGTCGCAGAAACATGAAATTTTTACCAGTTATTAAGATAGGCATTTCCTTTATGTCATATTTTTTTCAAAATATTATATTGATTTTTAAGCCACTTATAGGCATATAAAATATTCGATTTTTTTACATTTTTTTTTTATTATCGGTGATAAAAAAAAATTGACTAATACAAAATACTTGAAAATTTAATAGAAGATTCCACAGAAGTAGTTATTATTGTCATTTAAAAATGATTAAAATCCATAGACACAATTTTTTTTATAAGCATTTGAACAGCGAATATTGACATAAAATTACATGTAAAATATAAAATAATGTATATAATATTCTAGACTGACAAATGATATCGATTTTTGAAATTTGCTCTAACTCAAAAACAAAAAACCGCAACAACTTGAAATTTTCACCAAATCTTTATATTGGTGTTCTCTATACGTGGTTAAGTTTTCAAAGTATTTTGACTTATTTATAGACAATTTTGTAATTTTTTTTTTTTTAAACACCTATAAAATTTAATTGGCTGGCCGAAAACTCTCGAAAATTTAATACAAGGTTTATAATAAGCTTAACTTATCTTCACTAAAAAATATCGGAGATCGTTTTACTCAAATTTTTTTTATAAGCCCATAAATTTCAAATTTGTGTAAAATGTGTCTAAATCACGATAATTTACAAGTTATTTTGTAGTTGAAAATTCATAAGATTTTTTTCTGTTTATACTTAAGGTTCAAAATTTTAATACTAGGTTATTCTAAGCTAATCTTCAAAAATATATAAAAAAAATTCTACTGGACTTAAAAGAAAAAAATTTATGACTGTTTGAAATTTAAATTTTTACGTAATTGCATTATAATTCAATTTAAATATAAAATACTATATTATTATATACACATTTTAGACAAACATATTAACTCCGTTCATAATCGTTATTTTTTTAGTTCACTTTTAATCAGCTTTAACGTTGTGAGACCCAAAAAGTTTAGAGTACCCGATTAGTCTAAAATGATGTATATATACATATAGTAGATTTTTATAAAAGAAACAAAGAAAGATTAAATTTTTTTTACCAAAATATTCGATATCCCAATAACTTCGGTGGTTGGAGTTCTTGTTGTGTGGTACAATAAACTGAATCCACGGTAACATTGGCTTCAATATGATACTTTTTAAACGCAGGTATTATTTTTGTTGATAATGATGTTTGAACGTCTGAATGAGTGCACGTAGAAGGTATACAAAGTGCTGTGTTGATTTCATTACGTCGAATTTTTATCGGACTGGAATCATACTAAATGCATGTAATATTTAATACCTTAAGACTTGTGAAAAAGTTAAAATGATTTGTAATTTGGATTACGAGTAGAAATAAGTTACAAACCGCATATAAGTAAGTTCACTTATTTTCTTTTACATAAAAACCATTTTTAATTAGAGTTTAATATTATGAAAATAAGAAAATAAGAATCCATTAATTACATTGTTTAACTCAAATTAAAATACTATTGATGCAATTAATTTTACTATATTGTATAAAATAGTGATTTGATGAGAAAAAACAATACAATTGTTGTAATAATTTTAATTTTTAAGCAAGTTATGAGTATATGTGAAGTGTTAAAATTTAAAAATCTTGTTACTGACTTAAAAATTAAAAAAATCCACCAAATTAAATATAGATAATTTTCTACCCACAATTTTTGATAATGGATCAGTTTAAGTTGCTAATATTAAAGCTAACAACACAGCATTCGAAATACTGAACGCAAGTTTGCTGTGTATAGTAAGTTAGTAAGACGGAAACATCATTTTGCGAGCGTGGCATCTATTTAACTCAGACAAGCCAAAATATTCATCAGTAAAATCAATGTGCGAAAGTAAATAAATATAAGTAATTAAATACAGTATAAGTAGAACCATTTCAATTTATATTTGACTAAATCATCATTTTGGTAGTATTATTTAAACTAGATAAATTTTAAATTGTAAATAAAACAATAATTTATATCGACAACTAACCTTTGTAGCTTTCCACACAGAGTCTAATGGATTTAGTTTAGTAGGTGTAATGTTGTAATTATTTGGATACAATTTCTCAGTAGGTGAAAAGCGAATGTTTATTATACAATATTGAGGTTGAAATTCCAGACCTACTGTAACAGTTTTTAAACATTCATCAAAGTTTCCAAAGTCAAATGATCTTCCAGCTAAAATGCCTGTCGGAAATTTAGATGATGCGTCATACACTGAAAATAAAATAAAAAAAATTATATTTTGATCAAAACGAATAATATAATGGGTTTTGAAATCACGAGTTGGTTTTTTATGTATTTCTGTGCTCAATGTAAATCATTTAAAATTCTGATCATGGTGAGAGGAAGGTAATGGTTTCATAATAATGCATTTTTTTTTTTATGTAGGAATACAATTTTTTGAATAGATATTATCGTTTTAAATTCTAAAAGAAGCAGCAAAAGTAGTCATAATATAATTGTATAGACACATTTTTGTTAAACAATTTCATCATAGATTGGTATTTTTTGATAAAATATTCAGATACTAGTTGTTGAATCACAATTTGATATTTATACCACATTATAGTATTGTTTGTTAAATGATTTTTTTTCAAAACATTTAGAAAGCTTTTCTAGTACCTATAATAATTATCTTCGAGATTTTTAAACATTTATGGAACAGTAAGACATCAAAATCATTAGGAAGTACTTAGAAGTATCGAAAGATATTAAGACTATAGTTGATTTTTCGACGTGTTCACTTCTAACTATTTATAACTCATAGATGATTGATCTTAATAAATATTACTTTAATTTAATCAAAATAATAGAAAAATTACACTTTCATAGGCCATAACTTTTTATTCTACATATTAGTAATTATCTATTGAACTTGATAAAGTCATGAAAATAATATGTATTTAATAAAAAGTAATTTAAATTGTTTTCAAATGCTAAATAAAACCATTAGTCACTATAAATGTTACACTTATTATTCCTCGCTCCTAATAATTATTTAAATATAGCTTTTCAATTACAATTACAAAATATATATATATATATATATATATATATATTATGATCAGAACAAGTATAATTATTTTGTCCGCCCTACATAATTTATTGATTTGTGGGTTTGAACCATATGATTGTACTAGGAATATACAAGTGCCAAATAATTATCATACGAATTCGATACTTCATATAATAAACTATAAAATAATAAATGATTTTTTAAATTATGCATTGTTATTTATATCAGAACATGAAGAAGTATTGCACATTATTTATTCTCATTTCTCAAGTAAAGGTTTCTTGTAAAGAAAATCACGTTTTATCTTTTAAATATAATTATTCTTTGGTTATTTGTTTTGATATAGTGTCTTTTATTACTATTATTATTATTAAGGTCCATTTGTTCACATTTTTCACAAATATTTTGATATCAACCATAACTGGTCCAGTATACAAGACAATTTAATCCTTGAGTACACTATTTATTTTAATAAATGAAGCTTACTTTGAGTCGCCCACAATTTAAGGTTTTTGAGTTCTTCGCTATATTCCACTGCGTTACGTCTGCACATTGCTCCTCCATCGGGTACGTAATCGTCCAAGGTGTCTGCCAAGATTTTCGTGACCCATAGTTGGGATTGAAAATTTCCTTGGACGGATACGATCGCCACAGATGTCACTAGAAAAATTGTTAACGAATCCGTCATTTTGTATCGCACACACGATGTCCATACGACAACCATACACACTGGATACGTCTGACTGCGTTCAATACAAACAATAAAATTTCATAACACGACCAAGGAAAACAACATTACGTACAATCGGGTTTGATGGAATTTTAAAATCAAATGCCGTCACAATTTCATAACGGATAGCCTAAGCATAATAATAATATAACTGAATATATTTTGCGTCTCTGCGTAACAGTTCAATCACTTGTTATGTAGGCATATAATATATAGACAGAGAATCGACTACCGGAAAACATTTTCTGAAAGTAAACATACATCATATATCAATAAATTATAATATAGATATGCGGTGTTATTTTATTTTATCGCATTAGATTATTTAATACACGTATAAAAAATATTTAAAATGCCCATAATATATCAATTATCAATATTAAAGCATTACGAGAAAATGGCCGTTCGGGAAAATTGTTGATCAGTCATGGCGGACTAATCGACTAACTTCTCGAACTCACCAAATATTATATTATCTTCCTAGAAGTAAATAGGTACAATGCAATTTGATATTATCTGTATATTTATTTATCTTTCGTATACATTCCGTAAATAATATTATAATTATTATAATATAATATGTTGTGAACTAAACGAACATCAGTCTTTCCTAACCTGGGAAGTGAGCATGTACACATTACTGAGGAGACATCACGGAGTAAAATATTTTTAAAATCATTTATTACATAAACGGAGAAAAAAGACGAAAAGTTAATGTAAGTTTTTTCTGATACTATTAGCTATAAAAAAAGAAAAAGAAATCAACAAAATATAGAATAAAATAAAACTTTTAATAGAATGATTATTAGCACTTACTAAACCATTTGTATTTTAAACTATTTTATAAAATAAAAATTCAATTAAAAAATAAATACAAATTCTAAATATGAATTTATAAATAAGTAAAATTAAAATTATATAGGTATTCCTTAATCGTGCTACTTAAAATAATATGTATATTTAATTTAAAAACTGTTAATCATATACGCACAACATAAGAATTTAGACGTTTTCTATTTCCAACTTACCGATCGATCAATTAATGCGATAAGAATTATAAAAACTGATTTTAATTTATTGTAAAGTCTTCTTTAGATCAACTTTTTCACTTTTTTAATTTTGTCCTCCAAAATTTCCCAAAATAGAATTAAGCAAATTGAAAACATAAAAATCAATAAAAATTAATTTTTGGGTATGTCAAGGTTAAAGTTTAAAAAATGTAAGAAATTCGATTTAAAGAAGATTTCACAAAAAATTAAAATCAGTTTTCAAAATTTTTAATTGATTCAGTACGTTGGAAATAGAATACGTCTAAATTCCCATGTTGCACGTGTGATAGACAGATACACAAGATTAATTGGATTACAATCCAAATATCATAGAGGTATATAGAGCAAAATATTTTACTTAAGAATGGAGAAATACACAATTTTTAAGTTGTATATTATAAATTGTGATGTTTTATTATTTATATGATACTCATATTGTGTTATTATTACATATTATATAATTTTCATCTTACAAAAAATATAATAAAATCAATTATTATTTCAAATGTAGGTAATTACCAAAATGATATAGTTTTGTAAATATAGAACCAGAACAAAAACATAAGATTAAATCTAATAATATATATTTTTTAATGTCGCACATTATAACCTGTTTTCAAATAGTCATAAGCATAACTCATGAATGATGAAGTTCCTGTTTTATGGCAATAAGTGGAATGAATTCTGTTCACGTAATTGCAATCATACAGCATCATAAAATCAGATTATTTCTATTTTTTCAATCCACATTATGCCATAATTGTATGTTAACTCATGTAATACTGATTCGAACTTCTTCAAATAAATCAAAAAAAAAAAATTGTTTATTTCATGGTTTAAACTATTAAATATATTTTGTATACAATTTTATTTTATATTGATATTTTATGATGAACTATCAAAATTACTCTTTTCATATTAAAAAACAAAACATTTTACTTTGTTATTAAATCAAATTATTTTTATTATTAGGCCGACATAAATACAAAAGTAAATCAGTAATTTATATTTTTAAATTTAAGTCTAAAGAATAAATTCATATTTTAGTTAACAATGGGTGATTCAATTAACGTTCATGTGAAATTAAACGTTAAAAACTAAATAAACAATAGCCAGCGGTAATTTTTATATTAGTATTATAATTAAATGATTTGAATGTAAAAAAAACCCAGTTTACAAATAGTAACATGATTACATAACATTGAATTATATTATATTTATGTATAGCAATATATATATAATATATATATATATATATTATAATTTATTCACTAGTTACACACCTTATACATGTACCTTATTATATGTATAACAGTATGGATTATTCAATCTATAAATTAACACGTCTATTTTTATTAAACAAATAAAACTTGAGATAGTTCTTATTCACATATTATTATGATGATAAATAGTAATAATAATATTTAGTATTTACTTATATATTATCACTTATCAGTATGATAACGTTTAACGTGAAGCTATCAATCATCTCTATGATGTGGTTAAAATGTTTAACAATCTTAAAATCACTTTTGTTAATGTAAACATTTTTTAATTATCTGTACATTTATACTTTGAGTTTTGAATAAATAATTTATACAATTTATAAAACGATATTTTATTTCATATATTTACAACAATTTTCGAATTACACCTAGAGTGTTACCATCATTTTTTCATTTTTAGTTTGTAATTATTTTGAACCGTTTTCAAAACCAGTTAATGGTTAATTCATAGAATACCTCCTCATAGTATCAACCACATTAAATCTATAAATTACACGCATGGCACGTATAAAACATATTACAAAAATAATTGGTCAATAACATTAAAAATATTTTAAACGTATTATATTCAATGATATATTAAATACATTCCTCGTATTTTTTTCCAGACAGATTTTTTAGGTCTTATAATTTATTAATATTGTATCAATTATAAAATAATATCGGTAAACATTAATATTGAGATTAATTTTTAACAATAGGCACACTTAGGACACTGTCTTAGTGTCATCGCAGCACTTATATCAAAACGATAACATTGACATAGTATTATATTTATCACCTACTTAATCATATAGTTTAGCAAAAATTGCAATATCTATATGGTATTTCACTTGTTCGTAGGAAGACGATTGCAAAAACAAGTCGTTGCAAAATATATCGGATTGTATCAAGAGCTTACTCATAGTTGATATCTAATAACTAACCACATGCACTGAAGGATAAATAGGTGTTTAAACATAAATATGGACTTGTGTGGTAATTTAAACCGACTAATTATACTTAAATAATATTCGTATTAGAATTAAAGAGTTTGTAGCCTGCAACATTTATAAAAAAAAAATCATGATAAATTTGTTAAATACATTTAACAGAATAACTGGAATATAAAAAATTGACCTGTTCTCTTAAATTAAAACAACGCATTAATATTTATTATGAACGATTAACCGTAGTATAGTATTTAGTTGTGAAAAAATAAATATCGCTGTAATTTAAAACATTATTCATGCTCGGCTCGTTTTCCATTGATGTGTTATATTTCCTATATTTATGTGTAAATGTGTGGTGTAGGCGTGTGTGTATATGTGTGTGTGTAAACAAATAACTACACCTTACCTTAATACTATCTATTATACAAATGTAAAACAATTTGTAAAGTTTTCATGGTAACAAAATAAAGTTTTTAATTTTTTAATCCTTATCCGTTAGATTGACTTTTCATTCAAATACTTGAAGAGCCAAGAAATACATTAAAATAAATTCGTTCAGGTTTGGTGTTTCATTAGCGCACTGTGTATAATTACCGTAACAATATTATATATATATATATATAGTAGTAGTGATTCGGTATTTCAACCGAACACTCATTGTCGTGTTATTAATCATAATATATAATACATTATACCTCATCTACGCGTTATTATTTCACTAAATTAATTTCTAGAACAATCATAATAATATAATATTAATGTGCGGTTCATCGGGCAACTTGGACTATCGTTCGACAAAACGTATATCGAAGATATTCAAGGTGGTTTGTAAAAATTAAACGCATAAACAATCCGTTTAAGCTGGGCGCGTACCACATAATATATATTATGTGCGTATATCATATAATATATATATATATATATATATATATCATTATATATATGTAGTATCCTTGGGAGCCAACCTGCAGTAAAACTATATCAAGTATCCCTATCTCGTACTTGACATGATTATTCAAACTTTTTTTTTATTGTTTACGCTATCCTTCGTGTACGTTTACTTCCGAAAGGTCACGAATGTATATTATAACCTACGTACGGCGCGCACCGATATTGAAGTACGTAAATCTACATAATATGATAATGTTGATGTTATAAAATATATATATCATACATACGCACATAATGTGAATGGTAGACGATAATATATCATGTCCGGAAACGTAAGCCATAAAGTAATATTTAGTATTTACTATAAAAATTACGCTGATTTTTCCTGAGAATTTATGCAAGCTGCCCTCTACCCGTATTATATTGTAAAACGCATCAACGGTGAATTAACAATATCGGCTTATACGTATACAAGATATAACACAACTATGATTGTTTTGCATTTCATATGACGTCTTCGCTGATGTTCTACACTCTTCGACAATCGTTATTTGGGACGATTTTATCTAGTTAGTTTCAAATATTATGTAAATTGTAAATTTATTTCCGTAATAAAGATTATTATTATTATTATTATATATATATATAATATACATAGTTCTAATGATATTTTACACGTACCAGTATTATAGTTATTGCAGTTATAGATACATCGTATTATAATGTTTTAAAAAAAAGTCCGCGTGTAGAAAATAAAGAAAGATAGCGGAAGTAAGTACGACAAAAACCAAATCAAAATTATTGTATTAGAACCATATAAAAATTGTATCACTGCTGCTTGTGCCAGAAAAAATGTTTGTTCCTAGACCAAAACAAAACAACGACGATTTATTAAACCTATGTTTTTCTTAAAACAAGTTTACGTTGACTAATTTGGACGAATTGTCATGGCACGTTCGCAATTAATAACGACAATCAAGAAGAGAATCGTGATCTAGTTGTGCACGCTAATGGCGCGCAAACATTTATTTAAGTTAAGTATAAAAATAAAAAATAAATCGTTCATGAAGGTTCATTTGATTAGCCGAATGTACTACTTTTACCAAACGCAGTATATCATAGAAAATGATGTAATAATGTTTTTGATTTTATGCGTGTATGCTCGTGGGCTCTGCAGGACACTACCTGAAATGTTACCAGGGTCCCATTGCTCCGATCCCACGTCCTAAATTACTCTATATTTATGAGATCCCTATGCTCTAAATTACTCGGGGTACGTCGTGAAGTTCAATTCTAAAAATACTTATCATTATTGTATTTCAAGACTTATAAACCGTCATATCCCCGTAATAGTGCAGCGTGATGAAAAAAACCGGTGGTCGGTAATAAAATTGTGAAGGTTGTATACAATTTTTAGGAGATCTATATATATCTTTCACAAACTTTTTATACATTAAATGTAATAAAATCCGTAGTGTTTTTACATATGATAGTGCATCAAACCAGGAACAAGATACCTTATATGCTGTCATACCGATAACAATCGTTAATGTACTCTTAAAATTAGGCAAGCTTGTTAATTTTTAACATTAAAAATTAAATACGTTGAACTATCTTTTTTTATTAATTATCATGAGATAACTCTACCCAGACCTTGTTGATTGTGGAAGTTCGGAACGTATTCACCTCTTTAACACCCAGTGGTGTAGCTGAGAGGGAAGAAGGTCGATCGCTCCTCCCCCATGTAAGAATTTTTAGAATGGAATGAAGTCATCACAGCTATTAGCTTTAGTTAATATAATAATATATTAAAAATTATTCAATAGTTCAATGTTATGTTTTCAAAATTAAAATTTAAATAAACAAACATTAATTTAATTTATACCATTATTATGACTTATTAGTGACGAGGGTAACTCTTTTCTCTTGTGGTATTTGAGGTTTGAAATCGGCCTCTCGGCTCTCCCCATTCTTGACTGAGCTTCAGCTACGCCACTGTTAGCCGTTAAGACTGTTGTCCAATCCACACTATTTCGTGTGTTATATTATGCCGTAACCGATAGATGCCGATGGTTTAATGCTTTCATCAAAAAATCATGAATATTTAGTATACATACCTCATCCAGTGCTAAATTTAAGAATACCTAATTCAATAATTTAGTCACAAACTCAATTTCTTCGATAATAATGGAGATATTATGTGTGTATTTAGTTAAATTTTAATAAGTGTAAAGCGAATCAGAAATTCTGATTCAGAATTCATAAGTTATTATTTTTAAAAACTATACATTGCGCGGTTACTTGTATCAATAAGGTTTTTTTCCAGTACATGGTATAGCCTCCTGGTGCTAATAATAGGAGTTGGTGTTTTATTATGTAAGATTATTGATGATTTTAACATTAACAATATGACGATTTAACGAATCGAAAGTAAAATTACGCGCACCGCTCATGTACTGCAGTGGCCGTGTTCGTTTGTTACTTTTAACACTTGAACAGTGGAGCATACACTTCACAGCAAGCAAAATTAACCTAAAACTGTATAATACTCCGCATAAGACCGTTCGGTGGTGCACTCAACGTAATCGGCAATTTCGTTATAGTTTGATTTACGGACAAGTTTTGAAGATGCGTATTGTTTACCGCGCCTAGTCATTACGTCATTAAAATCTCAAGCACCTGGCTTGCAGAAACATTGCACACATTTTATGTTTTTAACGACCATTATAGTTTTCAATGATTTTCTGACGGGCAGTGGACAACACGAACGCATTGGATTTGCATACACAGCACGCCGTTAGAGGTACCAATAGGTGTCTGGCCGCGCGGCATAAACCGCAACAATGTGGACGACACTCCAAGTGCGAAATTATTTGAGTAAAATAAAATAATGCACGTACGTATCTACTAGCGCGTGCGCGTATAAACACGTCGTACTTGACGAATCATCCTTTTGATCGCATCGTGTTATTATTAAATTCGATGCATAGTGAAACCGAAAACGTAACGGTGAAATTATAATGTAGGTAAAATAATATTATTATGATTGACGACTGCGAGGCGAGGAGACCGAACTAGGTATACACATAAATACATAATGCGCGCTGTCAACCCGAAGTCGTCCGGAATCCTGTCGACCTTGCGTCGTCGTCCGAATCCATAAGCGAAATAATAATAATAATAATAATAACGATAATACATGGTAGTAATAATATAATAATAATATTTTATATTAAATACATGTCATACACCCATCTACGTATACATACCCCTACGACGAGATGTGTACCGCAATACAAACATCAATAGAATTCAATAATATTGGTACATATATTATTATTATGTATATATTTGTTGCTGTATAATATTATAGTGCAGACGCCGGCAGTGCGCGCCTGGGCGGCCGGTCTGAAATCCTCTATATCACTTTCACCTCTCGCGGTATTATTGGACCAAGAGCTTTGGCACAGTTAGTACACGCCACTTGTCGCCACTGCCCGGCATCACGTCAACGGAGAACGCGCGAGCGCCAAACGTAATCGTTGCAATACATCGTCAACTGCACTTCGCCGTACCATCACGAACCGTATCATTTTGATTTTTGTTCTTCGCGTAAGTATTGACCACGCTTTGTAACCTGGTATATTTTTCTGTTGCCCTCGCACACGCGTGTAAAATACGCATTATTTCGATGCACTGCCCAAAATTTCCTGAGCAAAAACCGCGTGTATTTGTATTTTCAATATCTCATGATCTGCTGCATGGCCGTACTACGTAGCGAGTACTACGATCAATATACATTTTTGCCGGAACAAGACATATTAGTGGTTTATATGTTCCAACGAAAAGTTAATCAAAAATATTAGTGATTACTTTTGCATTACATTATACGTATTTGTTTTTGTACAGTTCAATGTTGAATTTTGGAATTTGATAATCGTAGGTAATTTTAAGCAACAATAAATTCAGTAGGCACGTTTAGAAGAAAAAAATAAAAATAAACTAAACAAACAGTGTGAGCGAGTACTATTGACTTTTTAAACTAAATATTACATTTATCCAGTATTATAATACTGTTAAAACATTTTTTTATAAAAAGCTCATTGAAATGCTTCATTGGGAAAATTTTTATTTTCTATCGCTAATATCCTTTAGTTTATCGAAGATAGCCATTTTTTTAGTCCTTATCACTCTCGCTTACCCAAAAATATCCCAATTTTTAATACGAAAATATACGTTTAAAAACATAATATATCAATCAAACGTCTATGAGTAATAAGATAAATAAGCAATAGTAGAATTTATTAAAAACTTCTAACGACTAACACAAATAATATTAATCAAAATTAAGTATAAGATATAATAATAAAAGTGTGTTTTTGTACCTGACGGTTTTTAAATCGATTAATATTCATACGCTAGACAACATTTTTTTCTTTCTATCCTGTATTTGCTTTTTATTAATATGAAATGTAATTTTTCAATATTTGAGTATCCAAATATATAACCTATATATCATTAAAATATAACATTAGTATATAATAAGTGACAAGTTTCATTAATTTTATAAAAAGAAAACCGTTTATTTAATAGAAAGCTGAAAAATATTATTAAAATTTAAAAATATTTAATTTCCATAGAACATATAATTAAATCAAGACGAAAGATAAAAACACCTATGAAAAGAATATCCCCCAAACTATACTTATCAATAAATGAAAAATATTATTATATTGGAGGAAACTAGAAAATTTCATGGTTTTTGAACATTGACATTTGATATTCATAACACAATATAATTTTACAATTTATAAAAAAAAATACATTATTTTGAAATCGTATTGTAGAAAAAAAGGTTATTCTAATTTGATTATTTTCGATTACATTTAAAAAGTGTTAATTTCATAATAGACGCTTTTTGTAATTTTTTCTGGTCAATATTATTAATATACAAACTAGATTTACTATTTCAGATAAGATGGTCGATTTTGTCCAAGGCTATAATACTCTTTAAATTAATATAAACTAGAACTCGATTACATTGATAAAACTTTAACACATAATTTTACAGTGTGTTTAGTGTATAATAATGTATAATAGTATATTAATTTTTCCACTTACTTTTGTAATAGACCTTATATAGTATAAATAACTTAAATATTATAACCTTATAAATTAGAGAAATAAAAGTAAAAGTATAACATAATATAAGTACAAGGGAAAAAACATTTGAATTTTATTACTATTTAAATTAAATATTAGGTGCTGGTTAATTATTTTAAAAGTAAATAACCACATTAATTTCAATGTATGGATATGGAATGATTGACTTTTAACCATAATAATTCTACGATACAGATACAATTATTATTATTATGAATCAATTGAAATTTATTCAAATAAAACGAATTGTATTTTAACAAGATGGCTAATAATGGAATAAATTCATAAAATGTGTTTACATAACATAATAATAATCCGGTTTTTGAATATTACCAATTATCAAAACGTGGATCTTAAATGATTTTTCCCTTCTTTGTAACCGACTACGTTTCGCTATTTATATATATATTACAACAATTATTACGATTTAGTTGTCACGTAAAGATAAGTATTGAAACATGAAAAAAAATACGCCTTATTCCGAAATGCTAGTGTAATAATATGTTGCGCACGTACGAGGTGTGTATAATATAGCGAGCTCTATAGCTGGCAATAAATTACTCAAAATAAAAATAAACATATATTTGCATCATGCATTTTTTAAATAGGTATTTCATTATAAGCCATATGGTTTCTAATTTTTAATACTCGACCTTTATCGAACGAAATTTTTCAATTTCAATTTATGTTTATGTTAGAAATTCAGATTGCTACAGTAAGCTATAGTAAGCTTTAGTTACCTATACATACATAAGGATTAGTCGATTATGCAATCTATATATGAAACATATAAAAACTTACTTTTTAAATGAATGTCAGCGAAACGCAATGCTTCTGTATTTTATAATTCTTACTTGTAAATAATAAGGGGATAATTCATAATTAAAATTCTCAGTCAATGTTATCAATTTATCATATTATGTAACTTTTTTACTCCTCTTAAAGTTACATGGAATTGTGTTCATTCCTCATTATTCATTTGTAAACGATTTTCGTATCTTTGAATTTTGTTCATTATAGACTGATATTATAAGAGACAATAATTACATATGCAAAATACAAGTACAACAGCCTTATATGATATAAATTGTTGCATTAGTGCGAGAATACATAATTATTTCATGCATTATTGTAATCGTTTAATTGAAAAACGCTTAAATAATTTTTTTTTTACTCATATTCCCACGGATTAAATATTTCATGTGTTATGAAATACAAATCAATTTTACATTAGGTCGAAATATCCATTTCCATTCGTTTGTCGGTTGCATAAAAACACGTGACTCATATTATTACTTTTTACTGCACAATTAATTAATTATACATATATGATACATCTTGTATCGTACGTGAAACTTATTTGTGTTACAAAATATTAACGAGGTCCTTTATATTATTGTTATTCGTATTCATAATTTATCACGATTTTCATGGTACGAAACCACTGAGTACTTTATGTACCGCCTTTACGTGTATTCCAATTATATTACACTAGAATATGATATGTGCGTACTTAGCACTGCGTTTATGAATGAAATATAAATGTTATAAGTTATAGTATTTCGTAACACGTATTCCATTAAATGTTTCTACTGTGGAGTTTGAGTATGCATTATATGACTGTATATTATATTATTATGATTCATGTTAATATTTTTCAAAATTTGGAACTCAATACACAATAAGATCTGAACGTTACTTAGTGTTTTCATACCCAAGATTAGTTAATATGAAAAGTAGGCACTATGTGTGCTTAGACAAAGTGCCATGTCATTTATGCAAATTTTCTGTTAACGATATAATTAATATTATTGCTTATGTCATTTTATAATAATTTATCTTACGTTCGTAACAGGACAATATTTTGCACCAAAGTAACTAGTTCTAACATAATTGTGCGCGCATATATTTGAACACAACTTAACGTATCCCCACGCGTGATTTTATTATACTAGTGTCGATTTCAATCAATTTAAATCAAACTTGACACTTGTTCGAAGTTGAAACATACTATCGGTTGACGGTTCTAATTCAATAATGAATTGATGGGTGACTATCAATTTACCATCTGCAAAGTTAACATTGCACGTTTTACTCGGAGACAGATTTACTGAACATGTCTTTTATGTGAGTGACATTATAATTGATGTAATATATGGTAAAATAATAATATTACAGTAGAACAATACAATGGTTTACGCATCGTTAAGACTTGTCATCTGAAGAATATCTCTTGAACATTTCCGTCTCGGTTTTACCATTTTATTTCACTTTCTGTTCATCGTGTCGACGAACGTCTAGTTGTAAACGTCTCATCATTCATATCGTATTTCTATTCTACTGCTCAAATTAAGTGTTTTCAATATTTTTATGAATTTTAGAATCGTCTGATACACAAATATTTTCTAATGAATGCTCATCAAACGTCATATTGCACCTATAATACCGCGGCCACATATAAAACAATTTAATAATATCATCATTTAAATTTTTAAATTATTTTTTTTTTTAGTTTTATTGAATACTATAATAACTTAAATTTAATGTAGTATAAAACATTATTGTATTATAATCAAAATATGTTTCAAATGATACATTTATATAATTATGTCTGGTATTGGTAAGTTTTTAAAATAATATGTAATATTATAGTAATGTAAATCTGCAACATTTATTTGTTAATACCCCGGGTAAATAGAAACATGTAAATGGTAAATCCTTTTAAATCCTTACTATTTAAAATAACAACATTAAAACAATCAAACACATTAAACGTTTTGGTGAATTAATCGAACCTTGAAAATTTTTAAATAATACAATTATTACAAATACATACTATTACAGAATACATAATATTATATGATTGATATAATTTCACTGTTTTGGATAGTTTTTGCGACGAATAATTTTTATCAATCGTTGATAATGGTACAAAATATTAATTATTCATCGTCCATAGGATTATGTTGCTATATTATAATCGTTTTTTATATCTAATGTTTACATAACTCATAAGTTACAGGAGTGATGCACAACAGGCATAATTACCATATCGGATGAAAACGGCCAAAAACGAAACGCGCGAAATGTCCATTTTCATTTAATAAGTTTAATTATTGTTAAATTTCTGCTACTTAATTGTAAGCTATTGTTACTATTACCACCGTTATTACACCAAAACTATTGTTTTTGAAGAAACTGTAATTTTTATTAGAATTAATATACTGCATCCCGTACATGCGTGAAACGTCTGCCTGTAGTATATTATTATCCTGCGACATGATGATAATATTATATTAGTCACCGCAGCAGTGGTACAATACGCGAAAACAATTTCAAAATTAATAGACTGTATTCTTGATTATTCGTCGGACGGGCGAAGTACATATTATAGTTACGAAGTAGTCCATACGCGCGATACTTGTCAAACCCGATTGCCGTTTTTATATTCGCTATGAGAGATGTCCATTACTTATGTAACATGCGGCTTGTGCGAAGGATTTTTCAACCTCTCTCGAAAAAAATAAAATAAAAACGTATATAATGTGTATCGAGAACACCGCCTCTAGCGTTTCACAGACCGCTCTACATTTATACTATATAAGCCTACCCACGTACGTATACGCACTAATGACAACTTTTATTTTTATTTTATTTTTTTCCAAGGGCGCCAACGCAAAAATGTACCTGCAGTATCGCTCGACATAACGTATGTATGAAAGAATAATTGTGAACGAAAAGTGAAAGAAAATTTTTTTAAAACGGTTCGTATATTATAAATATTATGAGCCACCAGAAATATTGTTCTCATTATATATATTATTATTATTATTATTATTATTATTATTATTATTATTATTATTATATATGAACATATTATGACTGTGTTAAATATTATGTACTTACCTCTATACTCGAGCGTTTCGAGAAGGTCGATTTATCAATTACCATTTAATAATCGGAAGGTCAACTCGAATCGATGGACAGTCGAAGGGTCTAATAACTAAACGTCAAAGTAAACTTTTATTTTAATTTTAGATGGCCCAAGGACTAAAATTGACCGTTCTGCTAGTGTTACTCATTGTCAACTGCACCCATTCTGGTAAGTATCTTGTTTTTTCATTGTACTTATTCGATCTAGGTACTTGTTGTAAAAACCCAAAACTCCTTTGTACCGAATAATATGTTTATTCCATAAACATCTAATTGCTATTTTTTTATTTTAATTTTAAAGTTAACTAAGTTGTTTATAAAGTTTAGATTAATAATCGATATAAATAATAGTAAAAGCATATTTGCGCTGATTCGATTTATAACGAAGAAAAACAAGAATATT
Organism: Chaitophorus viminalis; assembly: GCA_025469195.1. Lineage (NCBI taxonomy): Eukaryota > Metazoa > Arthropoda > Insecta > Hemiptera > Aphididae > Chaitophorus > Chaitophorus viminalis. The sequence continues at coordinate 41,424 of JAIPRK010000540.1, read as the reverse complement.
TTCTTCGTGAACCAATAAAGTTAATTTAGCGCGATTTTACATGAAGAATATAATACTCGAATTCTATAATAAACTCGATTAGTTAACTGAAAACGAACATGTTTAGCATTTTCTAATTTAAATAATTTAATTTAAAATAAACGTAAATCAATAATATGCGTAAAATAACGCAAAGATGTGATCAGAATATTAGATAACTATATATGTTAGATAGACATATAGATACATGTATGTTTTATTTGCTACAACTTGGATCGTCGATAGTAAATATTAGTTTAAAAAAATATATATTAAACACTATCAATGATAATAATGATATAATATAACGGCGTGGAACTCATAACAGCTCCAGCGTATACGTTACTTATTTGCATAAGCCCGTGACTTGCTGTTCTAGAAAGCACACAGAAATGCGAGAACACGCCTATGAAACAAATCGTCTGCGAGTTTGGGACGGCCAAAGAAATTGCAAACTTCAACACTTGCCTGTGTACACACATCGCGATTCCGGTCAGTTTGGAATCGGAAAAGGACGATGATGAGACCCCAGGTAAGAATTACGTTAAAACTTCAACCACGGTCGACCGCTGTTTTAACACATGCATATAACAGAGTAAAATATGGTTCTATGTATATGTCAAATAATGTTTTATTTTTTCGAGCAACAGTAAATATTCTAATCCGGGTTGAGATTTCATAGCATTAAAAATTGAATGAATATGCGCAAAAATATAACGTTAAAATGGCCAAATATGCATGCGCTAAAAATATGCAATAAAAACAACAAAATATGCAAAAAATAACATTAATCTATATAAATATATTAAATTAATACGCAGCCGTAAATGACAAAAATCTCATCAAAATTGGTAGATAATGTGTTGAAAGGTATACAATCCGTTTTCAAAACTCGTTCGACAATAGTCGCAGTCGTAAATTACAAAATACCCTATTGAAATCAGCAAATAACTTGTAAAAAGCGTCCGTGAATAGCCAGCCTATTTAATATATATATATTATTTACTTTTTAAATTAGAAAAAGCACGTTTACTGTAATAAACATGATCCATTTTAATTAAAAACTGATCAAATTGTAAAAATATTTAAAATATTGGAAAATAACACTAAAAATCCAAAATAAATCGTAAAATAAAAATTCCTTATTTCAGTTTTCTGAGTTATGAACCAAATAACTTCAATTTCAGGTACTCCACTATTTCTTAATCATTTTACAACACATATACCTACATGATGCAAATACTATAAAATCCCAACCGCCTGATTATAATAATGTGCGCTGTACGCAGAGCCCCAGTACTAAATGTTTGTCCGGGACCTTTACAAAACTTCCTATAATACAATTTACCATGAATTATTAAGAATCAAGATTCATGAGTATTTTGATAACAATAATATCATTTTTATGATTTTATTACAATATTATCTAGATGAAAAAAAAACAAATATTTGTAATTTATATTTAATGATCATTTTTTTAAGTTAAAATTTTGAGCTCAGCAAACTCATAGTTACGATATCACCGAAATTAATTTTGTTGAAGCCAACGCATATCACATTATATATTTATAGACATAACATAATTTATGATTCATACAAAATGTTATTTTATAATTTTATTTAATATAAAATAAGTATTCCAATAAAAATTTCAAATTATTTTGCAACGGGCCCCTGTACTCCAGGTCCAACTTGTGGGAGCTCTGGCTGTGTGACTAATACTATATAATAATATCTAATACGCATATAGACTCGGCGACGTCGGCGATCAAGTCGTACAAACAGATCAATAACGATCTCAAGTCACTGGCCGCCGTTTCCGTGTACACGGAAGACGTCGCAAAGAAGTCGCACCAGATTTGCAAGGAAATCGTCGACGCGTTGGCGCAATACGACGGTGTACAATTGGATCTACGGCAATCCGAAGTGTCCGTGGACAAATCGCTCGTCGTGCATTTCTTCAAGGTGAGTTTCGGTCAACATCGCGTGCGCACATTCGTCTATTATATTGCTGTAATGCATGTATTAACTATAAACGAGACCATTGCGCGGTGTGTTTGATGCGTAGAACATCACGTGTGGGGCACCACACCCTGCGATGATTATAATATTATTCCGATTCCAAGTATCATTCCGCGCCGCTAAAACTCTAGTATCGCGCAATGCATATTATGGCAATAATATATGGTATAATAAATTCACGTGACCATACGCCCCGCTTTGGACGGGAAAGTCCCGCCTACGAGCCAAGTGTGCCGCTGTCCCCAAAGAACCTAAAAATGTACATTTTATTCCAATAAAAAATTTGCTATTTTACGCAAAATGATATGATTTTCTTATTAAAATGTATATAGGCTTCGAAGAAAAAACATTATGGTCATGTTAAGTATAATAAATTTAGGGCTCGGAAGTTATAGGAGCGAAAAAGAGGAAAATATACATGCAGATATATACGAAAAAATTGTAAAATATGCATCGAAAAATGTAAAATATGCAAAAATTAATTTATAAATGTACATATACAAAAAATAAAGTTTTTATTTTCAAAATTTATATGTTGGCGCGATAAAAATTTAATGCGCATCGTATTGATAATACCTACGTTAAATAATGTTGAGTTTAATATTTAATATTATTTAAAATAGATAGGTTGAGGGAGGAAAAAATCAATTTTCTTTGGAAATTATTAAATATGTACAATATGCGCATGAAAATCAGTGAAATATGTATTATTTTCCTAAAATTGACGAAAATTGACAAAATATGCAAAACATGAATCTTTAATTTTTTGTTTTTGAACTCACCATTGTTTAGCTCGAATTTCTAACTTAATGGTCTGCTATAAATTGAGAGCATATAGAAAAATATGCAACTCCTACAACTTCCGAGCCATAATAATAATAATAATTTGTATAATAAGTGTTGTACCAAGTAACCGCTGCAGAGATCGTGCCCGAGCAGTACGCTAGCGCGTTCACATTACTACATATATTATACGATTTATACGATTACGATATTATGATGAAAATAACGTATACTATTACTATATGTACATGCATACGGTTTATGTTGCACGCGAACACATCGTAATATATGTACTGATATTAATATACACTGGACACTGGTACACACTCGCGTCTGGACATAATCTTATGATATCGATTTCCATAATATCGTAATTATGATTTTTTTTTTTTTTTTTTTGTTATGATTTTTTTAATATAGACAATCTCCGTCCAGATTTCCACGCGCACACATTATTATTTTGCCTTAAACTTGAATTTCACGCCACCTGTGTAGCAATATATGTGCACGTATATGTAATACATTATATCGTATACTACACGACTATTACAACTCAACTATAGTTGATCGAGAAAGAGAGAGAGAGAGAGATAGGTATAAAGACGCGTATGTTCGTTTGACCATTTTGATTTTATTTATTTATTTTTTTTTTTTTGTTATGGACCGCAGAAGATAAATGGTTCCCACATTATACATGTAAGTATATATATTATAATATAGGTACGAGCGGCGTTATTAGTGTGTACGTCATTTTTACGCAACGCCGCCGCCGCTGCCATGAAGTTTAAGGTCACGTGCGGACGAACCGGTCATTCATAATATAAAAATTAAATAATAACAATATTATAATGATTCGAAACGTGATCATTTACTAACGTAATAGTACATTCGTCATATCTAGTTGGCTATGTGCGCTAATATACATATTGTATTATCTATTGATGAGAGGCAATTTTTTTTTTTCTGATCTATCTTATATTATATATACACATGTCATTTGTCTGCCGGTGGTACAACACTTTGGCGAATCGCTGCGATTAAATAACACACGCGTTTGCGCGCGTTGTGCAATCGATTAATTTATGACTGCACAAATTTCACCGAATTTACAAATCAGTTTAATTGTATTATGTATCTTATTATCTTGATAATAATACCGTAAACATATGTGTACGTATTACAGTTCATCGAAAATGCAGTCAGAAAATACGTAAAGTCAATGGTGTAACATTAAATCGCATTGACAGTATACTTCAATATTTTATTAACATTTAAATATTTCATTTTTATTTTATTTTTATATTTATTATAAGATAACACCCTCGAAGAGTAGGTAATATAGTACAGTCGTACAGACACTAAATATAGTACAATTTAAAATTAACAATAATAGCGGAATTTATTTTTAAAATTATGGTTAACAGTATTAAATTGAAATAAGAAAAGACTATGAAGTAAATAATTATTATAAATAAGATTATACATAGTTAGAAGCATTATTAGTAGCTAATACACATTTTAATTTATTACAGCAATCATAATAAATTGAATTATATCCGCACACAAATATATTAATTATTGCTGAATGATTAATAATTTGATCTATTTGGTCAACAAAAAATGCTAATTTAGTTATTTTACTCTTAAACTTCATTTTTTTTTTCAATCTATTGAAACCGGACAACTAATTATTTTTATTTAAATAGGAATTATCGTCTGAAATCAATGATAAGTTCAAAGTTATGTTAACGAATAATTCATTGGAAGTATTCAAACATCCAAAAGAAATACAATTGGTTGTTCCCCCAAATGTAGCCATTATGACAAAACACTACGATCTCAAGAAACTCTCCAAGTAAGAATATTAATAATGTAATTAAACTTCTAATTAATTAGTTAAATGCATATACTTTGTGTTTTATCTCTTTAGATTTGTGGATTTCTTTATAATCGCAACACATAATCTTGTAGATAATTCTGAGCAAGGTTACACCTACCATCCTAGTCGACTTATGGGAGCCGATGACTTACTGAATGCTGTAAGTAATATTGCTTGACAAAAAAAAAAAAAAGATTCAACTAATGAGCTTTATATACGTTTCAGGATGCCCTTATTGATCTTGTGATCGGACTTGGTGTTGATCATTCGTCAATACTTTTATCGCTGCCTTCAACTGCAAGTAAATTTGAACTTAAAGATCCAACCAAAAATACTCCTCGATCACCAGCCATTGGTTTGCCAACAACAATTACGCGACAACAAGTAAATTAGAATTACATTTACATCGACTGTCGAGTATATTAAAAGTCGAGTATAGAAAATGGATTGTTTAAATTTTAGATGTGTGAAGTAATGAAAGAAGGTAATTGGACAATCGAAAGAGATGAAGATTTAACTGCTCCGTACGCGTTTATGAATAACACATGGATGTCGTTTGAAGACAGTGTCAGCGTATCGATTAAGGCATGTATTAATAATTTTAATATTGTTATAAATTCCAGTTAAAACGTTTCAATACCGCAGGGAAAATACATATTGTTACGAGATTTAGCCGGGGCTGTAGTGACTGATGTCGAAGCGCTGGATTGGAAATCAACGTGCATAAACCAAACGGATGTAGAACCATTAAAAGAACTTGCGAAAACTTTTACCGAAACTGCTAGGAAATCTAGATCTGCTCAGTTATTAAGTTTGCAAGAACAATTGCAACGACCGGCCGACCAAGGATTCTATTTCAATAGTAATTATTGTTTAAGAATAATTCAATTGAGTAATTTAATCGATTCGTGAATGAATTCAATACTAGATGAAATCAGTTACTCGCCATATTACATAGAGAGAGTGGTCACCAGAGATGGCGAAGTTCACGTAATTCGAAAGGACACAAAAACTGAGTTCGAATGTTCACGACAAGGTTATTTTAGACATCCAAGCGGTTGTAATCGATTTTATCGTTGTGTAAAATTCGATCAAAAGTCCAACTACTTCACGGTTTACGAATACGATTGTCCCGATGGTCTAGCGTTTGATGAAAAAGTTGAGGTATGCGTATGGCCCGGATCTTTATCTGATACAGGAGCTTGTCAAGGTAAAGTCACGTACTGTATAATTATTACACAGTTCAATATTTTTGTTACATTTTGAATTGGGTTCCTAGCTACAATATATTGTCATTCTACGTTTAATTGCACAAACAATTGTCGACCCTATTGGTTTTTTATAGGTTCCAGTGAAATAGCTCCTGTTCCTCGAAACCAATTCGTTTGTCCACCAATAGAAGGATATTACGCCGATCCAGAAAACTGTCGATGGTTTTTCGCTTGTCTTGATCATGCTAAAGACGGTTATACTCCTCTCACAGCGTACGAGTTCAGATGTCCATTTGGATTAGTGTTTGATGAAAATACGTTAAAATGTGACTGGCAATGGAAAGTGGGTTCTTGCGGTAACGGTAAGTTAAAATAATATTTTTAACTCCATAATTATTATTATTATTTTATCGTTATATTTTCTTTTTATGAAGGTAACTCAGGAAGATCATACACAAACAATTACGGAGAACAACCTTATCAGACGAATCTATTCAACACATTGTACGAAAAAGAATCATTTGTTCCATATGGACAATATAGTCAAGATCAACCTCGAGTGCCATTTGAATCCATTGATAATACTTACATTACTGCCAGTAAATTTAACTCCCCATACTCTTCCACAAGCAAACCTCAGTTGGCGTATGATTCGACAGCAAATTATGCTGCACCAAATGCACCTCAATACTTGTACAGCTCGGCACAATCGTATTCACCACCAAACAGTCCTCAAATTCCATACGGTTTATCAGAGAGTTTTGTCAATCCGATAAAACCACAGATATTTTACGGTTCGCCTGAAGTTTATCCAAGCACAAGAAAACCAGAATCGGTTTACGGACTAACTGGAACTTATGCTACGACCCAAAAGCCTGCATTATCTTATGGATCTACAGAATCGTATTCTACTACAAGTAGACCGAAATTCTTTTACAGCTCTACTGACGGTTTCTCTAGCACAAGTGCTCCTCAGTACTCATACAGCTCAACTGAAAGTTATGCTACCACAAGCAAGCCTCAATTCTCGTTCGGACCTTCAGAATCTTATTCCACAACGATAAAACCCCAGTATTCATACGGTGATTCAATTCTAAATCAACCGATTGGATTATCACATTTTAATAGCTATAGACCTGAGTACAGTCAATTTAGTGGACCCTTAGGAATACTTTATCATCAACAACACGATTCAGAAATTGGATCTCAATACCACGCTGGTGTTGTTCACCAACAAAGTAATTTCCAAAGTATACCAGTTAATAAAAACTATGACTCTCATAAAAATGATGTACAATATCCCCCACTTAAAGACTATGAAACATACTCCACAACTCAAGGACCTTTAAATAAAATACCCAACGCCAGAATCTATTCAGAAAGTTATTCTTCGTCAAACATCTATCCAAACCCATCAGTACCTTATGTAAATAATGAAAATAAACATTCTTATTCTATTTTGGGAGGAGTGAATGGATACGATTCTCACAAAGTCAACGAACAATACCAACCATCATATGATTTTGGAACATATTCAACCACTCAAAAACCCATTGCTCAATATCCTGATGTACCAGCATACTCACACTCGAATATTTATTTGAAACCAACTTCCAAACCATTTGAAGATTATTCACACGAAAGTTCTTATTCGAGTTTGAACGAAGATTCAAAAGTACAATACTCTACTACTGGTTCGCCCTATGTATCTTCGTCTCCAGTTGTCGGCTTTAATGATTATCAAATTTCTTCTACTACAGAAAAGCCAACTTACCACGATACAAGCTTATACAAAGAACAGTTTAAATCTCAGTTCAATTTTGATGATTACTTATTGAGACTTTCAAGTCAAAAATATCCATCGACTACTCCAATAGTTGACTATACACCGTCCGTTCACGGAAATAGCTTCGTTCCTGCGTATTCTTCCACTACTCCAAAACCAACTGTGTTGTACTACAGCTCCCCATCACCTACATTGAGTACATTATATAAAGAAACATCTTATGGTCCATCGTATTCGACATCACCGAAAGTGAAAGAATACACTGAGAGTTACAGTTCTTCATTATCATACCCTGTTACTACTGAAAAACCAATCGATTACAAACCATCCATTTCTTCGACTTATTCTCCACTAGAGTACAATCCTTCGGTTACCCCGAGTGCATACACACCTACGTTCAAGCCAACGGTTGACTACTACACGCCTTCGTCCACAGCACCCAATGATGATGCTCTTTTCGTCGAAGAACTGATTTCTAAACTGTCCAAAACTCCATTGTCCACTTCCTATTCAACGACAGGGGCTCCTAGACCATTATACGCCAATTATCCACCACAACAAGCTGGAGATTATGTACCAAACGATTCTTTCGATATTGACGAATACATAGCAAAACTTTCTGAGTCCATTGAAAACTCTACCCCAAAACCTTTATACTCGAGTACAACTTATAAACCCAATGCTGCACCATACAGCTCAAGTGGCCACGTATCCCAACCATTACCTACTGCAGTATATTTGTCCTCGACTGAGGAACCCAAGACATTTGATCAAGAATCGTATTCAGCACTTCCTGTTCAATCAACCACGTGTAAACCCGAAGCATCGTTAAAAATATCACCCCCAACGGTTCAGTATATACCATCACTCGAGTCTGTGTTTAGCGCAAGACCTCCTGCAACGTACACACAAAGACCAGAACCATTAGCCGGTTATTCTAGCACGGCTTCTGATTTGATAAATTTCTATCATAACATCCACTCGTCTTTAGATTCAGCATACCGTTCACCTTTACCTAGGTATTATTCCGCTCCGGTCGGAAACTCTCTTTATACCAATAATTACACTCTGCCCAGAGAATACGAAAAAGACGCCGGACACAATGTACACACTGCTTATCCAGCGTATCTTATAAAACCAATAATTGTAGAACCGGTAAGTCCTGAACTGAACGCCGAGTTTGAGCGGTATTACACAGCAGGTATAAGGCAGAACCTGAAGAGCGAGGAAAACGGAAAAGTGCTAGTAGTCGGCGACACTAGCCCCCTACTTGTTGGCAAACTGGGAGCACAGTGCGACTGTGCGAAAAAGAAGAAACCAACAATCGTTTCAACTACGACCAGGACCGTGATCGAAAACGACGACGACGATGATGACGACGAAAAATCAGTGTCCGTAAAAGAGGTCGAAACAAAAACTAAAGTTATGTTGGAAGAGGTGAAAAAACCATCAAATAAAAAGCTGTGCACCCGCGCTGGTTTGTTTAGGGACCCGAAACAATGTAACAAATTCTACTCGTGTAATTGGGACAAGTGGACACAAAAGTATGAGCTCAGTGATTTCAAGTGTCCAATTCATCTCGCTTTCGACGAAAATCTAAGCGCCTGTAACTGGCCGTCTAAAGGACCGTCGTGCTCACACGACACGCTCATTAATTACTCGAATTAATTTTAAACTAAAATATTGTACATTAATAAGATTTTTTTTTTATGTAAAATTTCAATCAAGCAAATTAGAAAATATCAACACATAATTCGTTATTCGCAGTATGAAACACGTTTCAGTGTTTTCAGAAATCAATATTAACCAATGTATATTCAAATAGTGATGTAGTGTTACTGTATTAAATAACTCCCTCGACATTCCTTCTCTTGCGTGTTTCAAATAAGCATATAAGATGATTAATGTTTTTAACCACTATGATAAACGAACTTATGGAACGAGATAAATCCATAATAAAAATTTTTTTTACAAAATATTATACGTTAAAGTTAGAATTATCATGAAATGTTATTCAAAGTCAGTGAATGTAATATATTACAATGTAAAATATTTAGGTGTATGCAGTATGCTTTTATGAGCCTACGTTAGATTTAATATGTTCATACTAAACTTTGCACATTATATTTTTATTTATTATTTATAAGTTAATAAAATACAGTTCAGAAAAAAAATACGTTTTATATAGTACCTATCCAAAATGTACTCTAAATCTTTCTGAAATGTATGGTAATTAATAATTATACCTGTCAGAATTAAATTTCTTAACGAAATATAAATGTTATGAAATTTTTATAGGTTCCTATGTATTTTTCAAACATAGTGAATACATGTATATTCATTTTATATATTTAAAAAACATTATTTATTGCTTATATACATTTTAAATGCATTTATTAAATTATGAGCTATGATTTTGACCAGTGCTGAGGATATTATTTAATCATTTATCATTTATGGTTTGTGTGACGACAAAAAAGTAAAATAATTTATATGAAAAATATAAAACAAAACTATAGTTAAAAAAAAATACTAAAATATGCCCAAAAAAAGTAAATCAACAATGAAAAATATAGACTTCAAAGTCAAAAATTCAAAAGTATTAAAAATATAATTATACAATAATATAGGTACTCCGGACAAAAGTCTATTATTTTTAGTTATAATCCTTGATGGTATGATCCATGTTCTATTCATATTAAATTACTACCTAATATTATTATTTTAAACAATATAAGCAAATATAGAAAAACTTCTCTAGAGTTTATCGACAAGTAGTGACACTAAACATACTATTATATGTATTTACTATCTAGGTACCCACTTAGATATTCATATGGTTAGTTGACACATAATTAGGTATGCAAATTCATACTTTAATCACAGTGTTATAGTTGTTATAAAATAATAATGGATATAGATATCAAAATATAAATGAACTAAGTAACTAGTTTTCGGTTACTATTCCATTACCATCGTCAATATTGCTAAAATATTGAATTTCCTAGGGACTGGTAAAAACTGAAAAGTAGTTCACGTAGGCGGTATTATAGACTTTCCACTGACTATACATTTAACCTTGCACAACTTCTGAATTGTATCACTTGATTTCTCTGTCTCACTCTATAGCTTTTCATTAAGATCCAGTATTCTTTATAAAATAAAAACATAAAATTATTGCATGTGTAAAAAAAAAAATTTAAATCACTGGATGCCAATTCTGGGCCAGATCTGACCACAATTTATTTAGATAACAAGGTAGGGTATCGCAGACTCAAAAAATTAGAAAACAAAACTCAGTGTTAAATTAAGTCCAACAGGCCCTATAAAGTCATCAAATCACTATAAAGCCCCCCTCACCAATCACAATTGTTTGATTTATGTCAATAACTTCAAAAACCAGAACAATTTTTAAATAATACTTTAATCTGATACTTTTTTAGTTCACATTCAAAACTTTCATGGCTTTAAGACAGTTTTTCAATCAACACATCTTGTTTTAGAATTATTACTACAATATTATTATTTGCTGAAAGTATTATTAAGATCAATACATATTCAAAGTAAACATTTTATACATACATATTTTTGTTCTGGATCACTATGCGTCGATTATAGAGTCTCTGGCATATCATTTACTTCATAGATAATAAATAATTTTCTATTTTATTTTTCTAAAAACTAAAATCATACATATTTATACATCATCACATGAATTAAACTACCTCAACACAGGGTCAAGCTAAGTAAGATATTATGACTTACTTACAAATTGTTGGTACTATATATCTATATTATAAGTATAACTATAATTATACAAGTATATCCATCTAAAATTGACTCGCTATCCACAGTTTAATCTAATGGCCTACATAGAATGAATAACAAGATTGACATTTAGAATTGAATATAATTTAGGTACTTTAAGAATGGGATTTACACATTAAGTTATAAATAATAAATAAATTGAATTTGATGACATATTTCTCTAATCTATAGAAAAAGACTTTTAGTTTAACATTGTTTAACACACAGATATTATATTTGTCGACATTGTCTAATGTTTTATAATTTTTATAAGTTTTAAATACAAATTAACAACAAAAATGCATATTACATTTATTTTTAAATACTTTTATATCAGTTATAATGAGAAATAATGGTTTCAATAATACATGTCGATAATAACTCAAGTTAAAAAATAATACAATAAAATATTTTGTAATTACTATTACTTTTTTTACTATCCACTACAAAATTAAAATTAATGAATACATAAAAAAAATGGTATGTAACTAAATATGACTAATAACTGCCAACTTTTATACAACAATAAGCAATTTCAAATTTACAAAGTAATTTGTGACATTAAAATGTTATTATTAGTAAGTTATACATTGATAAACAATTTCAATTGTTAATTAAACTCAATGATTAAATGATATTTAATTGAATAAATAGACATGAAAATTTAAGTACAATATTATGTAAAATTGTTTGTATAATATTTTAAAGCAAAAAGCCAAAAACACACAAAATATGAGATGTAACTGAAAAAAAAATAAAGAGACATATTTTATAACAATAATAATAATAATAAAAATAATAAAATGTTTACATGCTTAATACTGAACATATTTATACAGGTGGAATTTTAATATAATTATCTTAATGTGTACTGGTTGTTGACTGCTCTAACAACATTGCCAACCCCTGGTTCTGGTGTTAACCGATTATTAAAGTCTGTTTGTAAGTCTTTTGTTTTGGTTTTAATAGGAGCTAACATGGTCTTAAACTAATATAAAGTTATTATTAACAACTATACATAGGTAATAATTTTTCATATTGAATGCTTACTTCTCTATACAGTTGAGGAGCTGAAGGTCTTAGCCCGTGTTCCAAGTTCTGATTTAGTGGAACATTTGGATCTCGTGTAATAACAATAAAGTTAGTATTGGTATTACTTGGAAGCATACCATATTTAATTGGCGTGTTTAGTATGTAGTCTTTGAGAGTCACATCCCCAGGTCCACCATTTTCCAAAGGAATTAAATGTGTTTGAAAATGTTCAAGCATATCTTGTATACTAGGGAATGTTAAGTGTTGAACTCGACAGTGCCCTTGATCATTTAGTGTCATTCGTAAATGCTGTTTTTAAAAATTGTATGCGTTTATAGAATTTGGAGTGAGTAAATGTAAATTTCATATTTCAAAACTTAACATCATTAAAAAAAACTTACCTTTGGTTTTCCTTTAAAGTTAAACGTCAATACATATTCACCCTTTCGAGTTTCAGACTGTCTGACTAGAAACATTCCATGTCCATCAATGCCTAAATGTGACACCAAGCTTGTAGCATCAGATCGGGCTAGCATACCATGAAACCATGGATAAAGGCGAAGAGCAGTTGAAATATCATTTTCTATATAAAAAAATAAAAATAAATAAACATTAACAATGAAATACATTGTTCAGGTGTGTACTCTTTGTACTCTTATTATTTATTTTAATTTAAATAAATACTTACCAATATCATTGTTTGCAATAATATCTAAATTATTAGTGGAACTTTGAAGTGAGTTTAATAGTATTTCACTTGAATGTGCAACAGATGAATCCAAAATACCATCAATACTGCCAATAATGCTTTATAAGAACATTGCATTTTAATAAGTATTAAATAATTTATGATAAAAAAAAAGTAAATATTAACCTAATATCATCATGTAAGCCATTACGTTTACGCATGCAGTATTTAACAGTTGCAAGCCATTGGCGCATTTCTTCTGGACTTAGTGCATCAATTATATACTCAACACTATTTTCATCCTAAGTAATTACAAAAAATGGCTAATTTAATTTGGTTTCATAATTTTTGTGTTTAATTATAAATTGTAAAAGAAAATATGTACTTTTAATACAAATGTATTAGCATATCTTTCAGGCATTTCAATTTCTTTGGTTTCCCTTGCATCTTGTATCAAAAAACAGAATACTCCATGCTTTGGTTTTATAGACTAAATATAAAACAAATAAATATAGAAAATTAATATCAAAAACATTGAAAAATATATATAATATGTTCAAAACATCAAGTGACTTTAACCTGAGCTAAGTTGTAAGAGTAAGTAAAATAACTGAACTTAATAATGTTATTTTTTTCTTTACTAATATTTAAAACTCAGTTACATCAGTATTATATCATTTATAAATAAATAACACTATTTATAAGTCAAATATATGAAAACTAATATTATACCTTTGGAGGACAATAAAATTCTAGGGTATATCCATCTGCGTTTTTTACCAAAGCTAATCTAGCTTTTTCCCATTTGGGTTCACCGCCATCAATTGTCTCACCTAATCGATAGTTGACAATACCTTCCTTACGACATTGTACAACAATTTTGGTTAACTTATTTTTACATTTTATAGGTCTTTGTGATACCATGGATGCAGCGTCAAGTTCTACTTCATCAGAATGCTGTTTATGAAACAATGGTCGAAGGGCTCTAAATGACATGCGTCTAAAACAAAATAAGACTATAAATAAATATTGAAACAAAACATGATAAAAAGTTAAGATTTACTTAAAAAAAAATGGTAACAAACCTGAAGAAAGGTTTTTTTTTCACAGTGATCATGGATTCTGTATCCGAATCACTGTTACCAGGATCATTGTCTAACCAATTAAATCGGTCGCACTCGCGTTTAAAATGAGCAGCAAACACTTTGATGTAATGGCCAAGCACTTCCTGTCGGGTTGATGGCTGAGATGAAAATGAAGAAATTAGCCGTTCGGCATTGACCCTGGCATGCTCGTCGCATATATCATTCCAATTACTGGCATGGTTCATGGCTTGAAACTTCAAGTGCTCATCAATGAACGCATAACAACGGCACAGTAAGGGATCGACATGACAGCATTTTCCATTCGGCACAAGTAGACATCAATGGTCTTTAACTATTTGTTTGTAAACACGTGCTACATCCAACAGCAAAACACGATGAATCTAAGCAAAAAACGCATCAACCGTTCGATAACTCGCCAGTAATTGATAAGTAAAAAACTTTAAACGCAAAACGTATCCATCGATTCCACTGCTAACCAAGTAAATAAAGTAATAATAATATTTATCTTTTTCGAAAATTCGAACATTTTAAGGAGTGTAAACAACGTGAGTGTGTTTTGGTTATTATCGCTTATCAGATATCACTTATTCAATGAAATTCCTGATATAAACCGATTGATAAACACGGCCGCAATCACTGACGAATAATCCATCCGCGATACAGATAAAAATCTACATCATGATTTAATTTTATTTTATGCGCCCCAAACCCGCCCCTCGTTCTACCGGGGGACTCGATTTGGGTGTTTGTCATCCTGCATACGGCGGGAAGACGGGTCTCAGATGGTGGGCGTTGGTCATTCCGCCTATGACGGAAAGACACAGTCACTGGAGATAGTTATTTCAAGTCTGCGAGTATGTCCTTCAGTCCCAGTTCGAAAATTTGGTACCTATTAATAAAAGTTTTGATGTCAAACGGTTGGTCGATTCATGCGGAATTGATAGGCGTTATGAACATTTCAATCCAAGAGAATACCATTGTTTAGCGAGTAGTTCGGTCAGGTACTCAGGTAGGCAATCCGACTGCGTCAAATCGCGAACCCATTCACATTCGTATGTCCGGTTCTATTGTCTGTATCGAAATCGGGAAAGTAAAATATGAGTTTTAACGTCTAGCCGTTAGTCGTTTAGGATGATAATCGATAGCCGTAAAAATTATATTATATACTTGATATAAAAGAAAATAATTATAGTACCTAAATTAATTTCTGTGTAGAACAGTGGTGTAGCTCAAATCAGCCAGTCTGGTAGGCAATCCGACTGCGTCGAATCGCGGACTCAGTCACTGTGTCCCACGCGTATGTCAGATTCTTTTAACTGTACCGAAATCGGCAAGTACAAAATATGAGTTGTAATGTCTAGCCGTCAATCGTTTAGAGTGCACATCGATAACAGATAATGCTATATACTTACTCTATGTAAGTAAGTATAGTAAGGGAATTTTGTATAAGAGAAAAGCGGTATTGTGTGAATAAGTCAGCAAGATAGACAATCTGACTTCGTTGGATCGTGGACCCGGTCACCGAGGCCCACACGTATGTCCGGTTCTTTTAACCATACCGAAATCGGAAAGGTCGAAATAAGGATTGTAGTGTCTAGCTGTGAGTCATTTAGGATACAAATCTATAGCAGTTGACGCAATTAGTTGATTCCAAATCCGGAGTGTGCATGTTAGTCTAAGAAAATAGCATTGTTGTGCAAGGTGGTTAGTTAAGAACTTGAAAGTTATTGCCTAAGAAGATATAGTAAAAATAAAAAATTCAAATAATAGAGACAAATGTTGAATAATTATGGTTTAACCAACATTATTTGTTGAATATAATCGTTATAAATTAATAGAAATATAATAAGTACAATGTTAAACACATAAAAAACACAATTTCTGTTTAAAAAGAAAATATTAATTGTTATTATAAATATATATTAATTGAAGTGCACTATGTGTGTAGGTTATAACGCTTGATTTTTTCAAACAAATATATAAACACAATATATGCAATATAATAACTTTTTAAAATAAATTATAAATTCTACTACAGTAATTCATAATGAAAATTATATATATATATATATATATATCATATAACAGCTGTTTCAATGGATAAATATCTTCATATTATATTTTTTTATGTATTAAATACACTATACTGACAGTGGTACACTTTGGATATAATAATAAATATATTAACTGCAAATCTATAAGGTACACAATTTAAATCATTACCTGTGTTTTTATTGTATAGTTTAACATTCTAACTGCCATGATAGTCAATTGTTTTGACCGTTTTAATTATATAATCTTTTAAACCATGTAACTATCTGACATGTCACTATCTCCAATTTTTAAATATAATATAGAACATGCCTACAGTGCAATAGTATATACACAGCGAATTATAATAATAATAAGTATTTCAGTCATTGGTATTAATAGTATACCAAGTAAATAAAATATATTGGAACATTTAGTATTTATCATATATAAGTTTCTAATGAATTTCATAAGATCTTGAGTTATCCTAATGTCTCATAGTTTTTCTTAGTACAGTATTATTAGTCTTAAAAAAGTTAAATTTATCATAAATGTATTGTACAAATGTGATATATGTGTATTGGAAATAAGTATAATCATATAAATGTAAAAGGTACTATAATATATCCCTAGTGTACTGGAAAATACTGAAATTTTATGATGCAAACCTATATCTATATGAGATGATACAGGTGGTGAATATATGCCTCCATTTAAGTCATTGTTGAGATTTAATAAATATTGTTGAATAGCATCAGTTAGAATAATTAAATAAATGTAATTACAAAACAAAGCAAAAATTAATCAAAAGCTTGAAAAGTTGTCCAATAATAAGGCTAAAACATTATTTAATAATTAAAACTATTAATATACCGTTAAGTATTGAATAAATAAATAGTTAAAAAAATTATTAAATGTTTGAAAAGTGAAATTCTGTATCAATTACATTGAGGTATGTGCACCAAGTATGTAATAAATTTAAA
Source organism: Chaitophorus viminalis (assembly GCA_025469195.1). Lineage (NCBI taxonomy): Eukaryota > Metazoa > Arthropoda > Insecta > Hemiptera > Aphididae > Chaitophorus > Chaitophorus viminalis. Next base: position 24,078 of record JAIPRK010000540.1, on the reverse strand, counting down.
ATAATTCTATGAAATATAATAGGTACAATAACTATCCACAGATAATAATAATGATAATAATAATTATAATAATATAGTACATGTTTACAATTTACTAATAGTACATCTCAAATATAATATACATATAAGATATTGAATAAGTAAGAAAGTAATAAAATGATGAACATCAATTTAAATAATAGATGCCAGAAAGAAATTTAAAAAAAATACTTCCACAAACCAATTTAATACTAATATATTATATAATAAAATAAAATTACTGCAGTCAATGATATTAATTGTACATCTAATAAGTGCAACATTTAAAGAAAATGTATTGGAACGAATCATTAGGTCAGGCCAGTTAAAACTCAATAGCTATCTGACTTATTAGATCTTTAATAATACGTAAAAATAAATAGGTATTTAATAATAAATGTCACTATCTCAAACTTTTAAGCAGTTATTATAAAAGTGTAAAATCACATAAACTCAAATTTTTAAATAGAATATAGTACATTTCTACAACAATAACAATAATAAATTATTATTAAAATAATATTATAAATACTTCAGTCATATATACTAATTAGTATTTACATACCCAGTAAATAAAATATATTGGAACAATTAGTATTATAATGGATTTCATTTGATCTTGTTTTAGTCTAATGTCTTATAGTTTTCCCTTAGTGCAATATCATTAATCCGTAAAAAGTTGAATCTTTCCTAAATGCGCTGTAAACCATTGTTTGTATTATATACATAAAAAAATGTTATAAAAAGTTTATTATGTGTTTTGGAAATAAGTATAATCAAATAAATGTAAAAGATGCTATAATACATCCCTAGTGAAGTGGAAAACACTGAGGTTGTATAATGCAGGTGGTGAATAAATGACTGAATGCATCCATTTGAGTCGTTGAGATATAATAGTTATTATTGAATATCATCAGTTTGAAAAATGAATTAAATACATCTAATTACAAAACTAAACAATTTAATTGCCTGAAATGTCCAATAATAAGACAAATACATTATAAAATTATTTAAATTTTAATATAACATTAAGTATTGAATTGGGGATGAGAATGTAGCCAAATTCATGTAAATGAATGGTAGATTGATGTATATAACACAATAACATAAATTTTACAGTGAAATATATTAAATAAATAGTAGTGAAATAAATGATTAATGATTAATAGTTTGAAAAGTAAAATTCTGTATCAATTATAATGTACTGTAAAAAAATTAAACAAAGTATATAAATCTGATAATTGATTAATTAGAACATCTATAAAATTTAATATTTAATTTGACAGTGCATAATCTAACTATTTATATAATATATGTGTATAATTTAATGATGGTAAATCTTAAATATTGTAAAAATGAACTGATAGCGGATGTAAGAAAGTAATAAAATTATGATTTAAAATAATGTAACATGGAACAATTAAAATGATAGATGCCACTTAAAAATTTTAAAAAATTTACTAACACAACCCAATTTTATAATAAAGTCAAATAAAAAGTATTAAATGCTGCAGTCAATGATATTAATCGTACACTTAATAGGTACAAAATTTAAATAAAATTTATTGGAAAGAATCGTTAATTCAGGCCAGTCGAAAGCAAAATTATTAATTCCTATTTATATTTATTAATTATTCAATCGATATAAAAGACTGTGTATTGCATGCACATTCAATGCAATACCACCTACACTCATAAATACCTGGACATTTATTAACAGTTGATATTAAAAATATACTGTTTTAAATGTACCTATGTACTCTGCGCACATAAAATGCAATAGGAATGCATATATTCCTGTAAATACCTGTACTAAATATCATGGAACAATTCTTATCATAATTGTATGTTTGATTATTCTGATTTTGACTGTATAAATGCTACATTCTTTTCAACCATGTATCAATATGTCTATAAATTAATATAATATTAAAACTTATAAACACTGTAAACTGATATGATATACTCACAAACTAAACCAATATTACCGTTTACTGTATTCAGAATACTGTTGAGCAATACTGCCTACATTCATAAATACCTTTTTATTTTAAAAAAATTAGTAAACATAACAAAACACTGACAGCACTAACCTCTCAAAACACTACAAAATACTAAATATACATTTTATTAAACGCTACAGTATATTGCAGTACATGAATGATCGTAAATTTACTAACTTCATCGTAGTATAATAACTTAAGACCGACAACCGTGTGCTAGGGACACGGATAAAGGAACAGTAGGTACTGGGAACAAAACAAAAACAATAATATATTAAATGCACAAAAAGTTAGTAAACATGTTGACAACGACGGAGGGCACCATCGATAGTGTAGTTTTTATAGAAAAATATTTACTGGCCGTGTTCGTTTAGTAATAATATTTATTATTTAATAATAAATAATCGAAAAATGTGTAACTTGGTAGTCGGGGAAACACGAACGGCGTCGAACGGTCGAACGGACAAACATTGTTGTAATATTGTAATACCGAGAAAACAGGGAATTATACAACCGACGAAAATTCAAAATATTCGAATAATGATAAACGATAATGAGATAACAACGTGGCAAAAACCGCCGAAAAAAAATGCAAGAATTGAGGGCGACTATGTAATTTTATGGCATTTCTATAAATCCGAGCAATATTAATTATCAACGGGTTTCGAACCCGACACATATCGCATTGTAACCTTTCTACCTATCCTACCGGCCTACCTAATGAGTTGGAAATCAATTCGAAATACGGGTTATTTAAACGCGATAATATCGCAACGCCATCGGTATACGGAACGGCGATAGTAGATATAGCATATCCTGAAAACGGGATTTCGGAAAAGCCAAGGACTGTGGACATGATGATACCCAGTGCATCCAATCGTAAATTTTCACGTTTCATAGAAGAGGATTATTATTATTATTATTATTTGATTTTGCAAAACAGTTGTGTTCGATGTCGTCACGTTTAAATTGTATGGACATTTGCTACGTTCAGTAGTCGTAATTCACTATACAATGCTACATAATTCGTAAAACTAAAAACCGCCCTAAACGGTCCATTATGAATTCGTTAATTTCGGCATACAAGCGCATCAAGCACACTCGTGTGTCTTTTTGTTTTATTCATTGTTTAATAAATAAATCTACTTGAACTCGTTTGTTCAATAAAAAACTGTTCGAACGATAAACGTTTACTGCTATTATTAAGTATATTGTATTTACCTTTCTATTTATGTATACACCATGTCACCATTCATTGATTAACAACACTTAACACGATTTAATTGACAGTCATTGTTTATTCTTAAACGATTGTTGCCGATCTAATATTGTCTGATTAGTAATTTGTGATGGATTCAGCATCTAGCAGAGGCCATTGCTTCTACTACGAAAAATGTATCCTTTTCTTGTGGAGCCCCCCGCACAAGTTGACAATAATTATTACGACTACCTATTAATGTTGTTCTCGACTACCGTATGAAGCGTATACGACGGCGTTAACACATCAATCCCTATAATGGTCAACATTATTTCTAGTGGTCAACATTAAACGAGAGGTGTAGGAAAAGCGCCTACACGCGTTGACCCACTACGCTACCTATAGCGACAGCAAAAATAAATTTTCCCATGGGCGTCACTTTTGTAAATCCGTGTCTGAGTGTTTGAAGTGGCTATAAATAAGTGAAGAGATGTACAAACGCCATAAATACTTTACAATACGTTACATAATACATCCTCTTAAAATATCGTCTGTATTTATAGGTAAATTAAATTTTAAGATAAAACCAATCGTATTAATTAGTTGTGAATTAGTTGAATTCAAATAAGTAGAGAAACGAAAATATAATGTAGACAAATCTAAAAAGTAGTGCATAGTACTTAGGTACCCTCCCCGCTTAGAAGACCACTGTCCACTGGTAATAGTATATAATTATACCTACAATATAATATAATGTACGCAAGATATTTTACTGTTTTATGATTTAATTTAATCAGAATTATAAGTTTGTTTAATAGTTATAAAAGCTAAGTATATTAGCTACTTATCACTATTTGTTTTTATTTTTATTTTTACAATAATTATAACACAAATGGTTTTGTAATCTTTTTAAAATAGATATTTATAAATCATTAAGATTGCTATAAACCTATAACAATCAAATTGCTCAGAAATGTATATTGAGTTATTGTAAATCAAATCTGTCTAGAAGATATTTTAAATCGATTATAAATTAAACAAAAAAAAAAAAAACAATAAAGGAACATATTATTATGTAATAAAATATTTTTAATGTGGTGTCATGTAATTTCATATGAAACTATGTTACTATTGTCTGTTTAGTCATTTAAACAAATGAATGAGTAGATATTATTATTGTTATTATTATATTTGTATAAACTAATATTGTATGTCCGAGACTGAGTGATCGTTTCTAATTAGAATAAGTTAAAATTATAATCAACACGTTTTATATCTTTTATTATGTAGTTAGTACTCCGTAGTCACGTAGTCCTGAAGTATATGGGTAATGGGTACCTATTTATATTAATACTATATTTTAGAGATTTAAAGTAATTGATAAATAAACATAAGTATCACTAGTAAATAGTAATACCTGTAACATATAAACATAAGTAAAATCAAATTGGAAAAGATTATTGACGCAGTTAATAAATATTTTTCTTAGTGTCATTTAATTTCATTTGTGGGACTAAATGTTTTCCTTAAACAATACCACAAAAATAGTAAATTAATCTGCACCTAATTTCTAAAATTGTCTTTGAGGATACTTATTTATTTATTTTTGTACAAACCAAACCATGTTTTTAAATTAATTTCGCTAATACTCCTAAAATGTAGGTAAGTATCTGTATTGATGTATTAATATTATCATAGCCCATAGGTAACTTATATGTAGGTATACCGTATACACTATACCAATACATATTGCCTACTAAATTACGTATTTCAGTATTTGTTGAGTTTAACAATTTTATTTTATTCATACTATAAGAATAATGTGATGAATGCTATGATTTGTATTTAGTTCAAAATTGGTCTACAGGTCAAAAATTAACAATAATCATAGCCTTCTGGCGTCCATTAGGGTTATATAAATTCTGTTTTCTAAGTTCTAACCAATAATTCCTACTTTATTTTACTCATCTGAAAAATATAATTTACATTGATGCTATGTTGGTATTATACTTTTATGAATTATGCTGACAGATTACCTATTACTCAAATAATTATTTGTAATTTTAGTAAATCGATTTGGTTGCCCTATAAACAACACCATTACTATAATTTTACACAATCGGATACGGGATAGGTATGAGTTTTGATATTAATTGCAAAATAAATTAGTAATTAGTTAATGTATTTTTCCGTTTGAAATAATTGTAGTAAATTCTGTTACATATTATTAAGTAGAAAATTCACATATATAACTGCCGGTTTCGGTTGATGCGTATGAGTGCGATTGGAATGTATACACTTACAAAACATTAAGTTTAAGAAACCGTAACCAGAGACCAGAGTACAAAAATAATAATATATTCGATGGAATTCAAGTATTTTATAAAGTTATAAAATTATTCTAATAACGAATTGAGAATACAAAATAACTAAAGATTAATCTTCAAATAAGATTTTTATAGCCATTATGAATTTCAACTATTTCCAATGATAAATATTATATACGTAAAAAACTTAAAATTCTCAATACCTACAAATAATTAACTAAATTCAATAAACTTCAGACTTCTTTGTTTATAAACCAATACTGCGTGTATAGTGTATCTTCCTAATACATGCATTTTTCCAACACTATAGATATTTCTTATTGAAATCTCATTTAAAAGCGTATCATTAATGGTCAATATATAATATTACCAGCAGATATCTACGTGAATTTGATCAATGAAGGATTCAAAATATCAAATAGCCAATTTCGTTTGTTAAAATAATATGATATACTAAGTTGTGGCTCAAATGTATTCACTACCCATTGCTTTTGCGGATAAGTGTAGGTGTTACAACAACGAACCTGGATTTAAATATTTACCCTAGTAAATTGTTTAATTTACTATCTCTTTTCAGAAAATGTGTAGTTTTTCTTTTTCGCCGATCATCATATCATACAATACCATATTATACCTACACCGGATGATTGTTTGAGTATATTCTTAATGCATGTATAATAAACATATAATGAATCATTGAGTATAATCTATTGACCCTAACTTGTGATTATTCCTGAACGATTAAATACAATTTTAATTAGGTACCTACTATAATATATTATATCTTTATAGGTTTTTGAAAAATATATTTAACTTATCCTTAAAAAATAGCATTGTCAATTTTATTTATATACTAACGTATATATTATTATCTTAGTAGTTAGTGTAAAGAGAAGGAAAGCAAATAATATTTGTATCCCAGATGTTTAAAATCATCATTAAATGATACTAACTATTTTATTTTATTTGAGTATTGGACATATCTTACATTAAGACAATTTCCACTATAAAACATACAATTAGTATATTTTAGTAGTAATACTTATCTAAAAATTATTATCAAAAAAAAAGTTTTGAAAATAATCATTCTTAAGTATTTGCATATGTAGGTATACTAAATAACAATAATAATAATAGAGGATATAGAGGCATACTACATTGCCTGTAATACGCAGACATATATATTTTATAGATATTAAAATATTATTAAACGTAAAGTACACAACACGTCGATATAAATAGGAATATTATTAGAAACATTTCTTTTTCTTTTTTTCTTTTAATCAATTATTTATAGTATACATTTAAAAAAAAATTCGTTTGTAAAACTATATTGTTATAACTAATTTTTCAATTAAAAATGTATGCTATATCACATTCATCGTTAAAGCATAATATTAAAATGTGCGTTCAACATTTATCAAAATTTAATTTAATATACCTACAGCTATAACTACTTAGTATTTTCATTTTTCCTATTTTAGGTGCCCATTTGTAGGTAAAAATAATTATTCGTGAATGTAAAAATATTTTGTCATCGTCCTAAATAAGAAAAAGGTGTAAGTACGTACCCAACTATTTTTATATGTACCTATCTACTCAACACGAATGTTTTGAATCGATAAAACGTATAAGGAACAATTAAAATGTAGTGGTGCCGCATATCAATTTCAAAAATTATTTTATATTTTATTATTTAACATGTTTTTTCTTCGGGTAACATGATTCAGTAACATTCAGAAACAATATTATTGAATGCATTTTCCACCGATTGGCCGTTTACTATTATACCTATATATATATATATATATAAATAAATATCATTCATATACGGATTTATACATTTTATTTTGAACATGATTACACGCGCACCGTCATATAGTTGTAATCTACGGTTTTGCAGCCAGAACTTTAAACTGGTAGGGGAAGGCTAAAATTGTAACACTCCCAGCATATGCATATGCATAATGTCTATTCTATATAGTAATCCAAATTATTCTAATATAGCTATCAATGTAGTGTGTGTGTGTGTAGTGCAGCTTGTATGCATGATGATTCTAGTGACTATATTATATTGATTATTCGTCTATAATCTATGTAATACCTACAGGTCATTATTTCGTACAGAAATAATAAATATATTATTATAATGTATATGCCGCCATAAAAATTAAATCAATACAATTTTAGAAAGTAAAAATAGAAGCATATTGGCTATGATGGCTTTACATCCTATAACAATCTTTCGGATTCCAATCAATCACGGCGCTTTTAAGTATCGATCATATTTTTATCTTACACTTAATTAAAATAAACGATAAAACACGAATAATATATTATATTAATAAATATTATATTATTGGATTATTGCATAGGTACGCGTGGAGTAAGTATAGTTACCGAACGTACACGATAAAAAAACGCATGAATATAATACGGCTCCAATAATGATTTTAAACAATAATTACTGTAAGAAAGAAAGATACGATACACGTATCACTGCATCAGTCTTTCTCGGTGGTACGTTAATACATATAAGTCTTATGCAAGAAATAGTACAATTTTATACGCGTATAGGCACTAACTTATGTTAATAAGTGCGTTTATAAATTGTACAAGTATTTACCTTGTACAAAGTTGTACCTAGTATATCTCGTTCAGAATTTCAGATAAATAGAAAAAAACTCGTACCTAATTATACGAAAAAACATGGAAACGCTATATATGTTATATTAAATAATATTCCCATGCAAAAATAATCACATATTAATGTATTCACGTGGTTTTCATAAAATTCTTCTTTTTTTTTTTTTTTTGTACATTTTATACCTATGGGCCACTATGATTAAGGACATTATGTAAATCATGAATGGCTTTTAATTTTTATTTTTTATTAAAATGTTTCTTTTTATTTAAGTGGCTACACTGGATGTCTAGATCTAGTAATTTTACATGCCATTTCATTTATTATTTTTTATACTGCCATACCATATAGAAATTTGTTTGTTACCGCTGGCCTTGTTTTAACTTTTTAAACATACGTTCTTTTAATAGTGTTCAATTTAAAATCAATTTTTATTATATTTTTAATGTCGATAATTATCGTACTGAATTAAAGGATTCCGAGGTAATTTTTTTTTTATAAATAATTTTTAGTTAAAAACACTATTAAATATATAATTATAATTTGTTTATATTGTATTAAGTATCTAATAATAATTATTTTATATTATATTATATTATATTATATTATATTATTATTGTTCACATCGACATTTTTCAGTGGTAAACAGTGATTAGGTGTTGGTATCTCTACAGGTATCTATGGGATAAAATTGAAAAAAATAATAATAAGAAAAGAAAATTAGGGAAAGAAAGCAATATTTAATAATATTATTTATTAAATTACATTATAATTTCCATGGATGTACTTATTATAATTATTATTTTTTTTTTGATTAAAGACTTTTATATAAATATGAATTATTGTTTTGCAAAGATTAAAGATTCTCGTACTCGTCTTGAAAAATTAATGGAATAACTATAGATAAATAGTCTATAAGAAAGATTTATAAGATTTAAAAGTTAGTGACGTCACGAAATATAGCTAAATATCATTCGTAGGGAATGATTCAATTGTACCCAATGTTACTGCAGTATAATAATAATTTATAATCTAGGAAATTAAACACAATATGAGTATTTGTTTTATTAACAATGTACTATTAAAATGGTACCTTTATGGTTTCGAGTTATAATAATTTAATCATAACAATCATAAGCTCTTAATTGTTGTACGAATTAGCAATAATAAGCGAAATAATATGTTTTACTTCTACAATTATTCCTACGAAATGAATAATTTTAAAAAGTTTTTTTCTAATTTTCTTTTTACTTCAAAGTTATTTGTTAATCATAGACAATTAATTTACAAATCGATTAACCCAGTTGTATTATATTTCGTATATTATTATTATATAATAGAATAAAATTAGTTTTTTTTCTTCTTCGATAGATTAAATGTGTAAACGAATTATCTACAATTGGTCTTATTGACAAACTAAAGTCTACAGCTTGGTGATAAAATTATTTTAGACGATCAATAAAGTTTCATTTATGTTGTTTAAATAATATATTGTTTAATCAAAGAAACTTCTTATCGTTCCATTTATATTTTATTTACCTACTACGAATGGAATTATTTTATTACGATAGAAGTTAGAAAATTTTTAAGTATGTATTTATTATTTTATTGTAATAATTTATGCTTAGGTAATATTAATTAAGCTAATTACTAGGTACCTAGATAGTTTATTATGCTTAGAAATATGTTAAATATATATATATATTTATATTTAAATATATTTAAATAATATGTGTATTATTTGGAACGTGAGGTATAGGTCGATATTTAATGAAACATTTTAAATATAATTTATTATTATCGTTTGTTCACATTTTTCCCCTGTCGTCAGTAAATAAATATATCAGAAATAATTAAATAAGAATTCATTGATAAAACTAAAAACGTAAGAAATTCCGTGTCATTATTATATAATATAAAGTTTTCGTTAAATAAAAAAACCTAACCAGATATTTTTAATGTTGTGAAATAGGTTAAATGTAAATAATGAAGAGTAAAATTACCTTAGGAACGAATGTATAACAATGACGTTTAAAAATTAGCATGAAACCATTGAAACCCAAACCTGCAACAATAATTATATCCAAAATAATATTACTATTATTATTATTATTATTATTATTATTATTATCATCATCACTGTGATTAAATCGAACTAAAATAATAATAATAATAAAATAATTTCAGTATTGATTATGTTTCAAAAGCAAGAACATCTTGGAATAAAATCAATATTACTCAGCATGTTATGTACGGAAATAGTCGAAATAAATACCTTGTCTCGTAGGATTAAATGTTAGTCATCGCAATTCGCATTTATCATCAAAATGATATAGGTAAATTTAGGAAGGCGATTTGGGGGCCAATAAAAAGAGTGCAACTACAATATATGTTCTGAAGATGTATACTACGTACAATGTACAATATAAATGATATTAATTAATAAATATTCGTTTTTTTTTTTTTTCGTAAATCGTAAAGAAATAATTGTTTTTTAATAGAAAAATGTCTGAGACTAATGGCTTAGTAATGTATTATTTACTATTGTATCGGTCACACTGCTCGGACAATCATAGGGTAATAGTAGTAGGTAGGTGTTCAGTGACGCTCGGACAATGTTACAATTTCGTCAATCATCGTGTACATCGATTATCATGCATCTATCAATTTAAACGTGTTTTCCATTAATTTCACACGAATAGTACATTAATATTTTTCATAATAATATTGATTGAATGTTTGTTTTTTCAATTTATTTTTAATCCAATACTGTTTTAAAAAGCCAATTTTTGAATACCTATCACTAAAAATTCACTCTCACTTCTCAGAAGAATAGAAGTAGAACTATCTAATCTAATACATTGAAACATATTAAAACATTGTATACGATAACAGGAAACTAGTAGTTATCGATATTACAATGTTCTTATCGATGATACACGGAATGCGATTGTGTAGTGTCCGACTCAGACGTCAGTTGTACTTTTGTAGTATCTAGAAGACCGCGACAGTGCAATTATTTTCTTGTTATATTTATTTTTCTTTTACTTTCATTTCATTTTATTTTTAATTTTATTATTCGACTATTGCCATTTTTTAATAAATCCCAAAAATTCCATTTTGGTTATCCAAATTAATAACTATTTTAATTGGTAGTTTATAATCAATGTTTTTAAAATATTATGTAAGTGAATTATTTAATATAGTTTTTTATTGTTTTAAAATTAGATAATTTATATTTGTAGTATACTGGATTATTTATTTATGAATTGTAATCTGTTGATAATGTTCTATTTTAGATGGTTAATAATAGCATTGTAGGAAACTAATAACTAAATTTATTATAACTAAGTTAAACTATAGTTGAATAAATGTATAAATTATAAATTATACATTTTTAATTAAAAAAAATGAATTGTTTTTTAAAATTTAAAATTCAAACAATTTAAATGAGAAATAAAGTTGCATTATTAAAATCAAAATTCTAGTAGGTACTTATATTATCATTGTTGGATTAAATATTTTAAATACATAATGTATATATATTTATATGACTAAAGCTGGGTTTTAACTAAGTTCACACTTGTAAGTTAAACTTTTCATTATGACTGATTCATTGAAACTGAACAAGTTATGAATGTGTATGGTTTCAGCATAGCCGAATCATAAAAATTAATTATCAATCATTTTACTGTTATATAGAATCCATTTCTACTTTAACATGTATCTAATGAGATTTTAATTTAATTTTATTTAAATAAATACTTTATCAAAATCAATTGAATATAATTTATAATCCCTAAGTTGTTATTTTATTTTGTTTAATTATTAATTCATTTTTGATATTAAATATTAATTATAATTTTACTTCAAAATAGGTGTATATTTTGTATATTTTATCTTAAAATAATCTTTTAGAATTTATTTATTTTTTTTTTTTTTTAGACATTTTAGTTTCAAAATGACAGAAGAGGATTTAGATAAAATTGCATTTGCAAAACAATTAAATCTAGTACCAGTTATACTACTTGAAAATGAAAATAAATCACCCGAGGTAATAATAATTTCATTATAGATACCTAATTTATAATAATTATGTTAGTTGAAATGTAAAAATGATTAGTTATGTTGGTAGTCAACTACCAAGATGATTTTACATAGGTAGTTCTCTTAAAATTGTCTCGATAAAATATTTTTTGATGTATAAATTTATAATTAATATCTATGAATGATTCATATTAAATATTTTTAAAGCCAACTTTATGTTTGGCTACTGGGACATTTTATTCATATATGTAATTAGTATTTGATCAAATATTTTCTATTAACTTCATCTATTTTTCACAAAAAAAATAGTTTTGATATTTCTATTAATATGATATAAATTAAATTTTGTTTAAAATCAAATGGTATATTTATCAATTACAAGTGGTCACCTACTTAGTACATATATTCAATGTAACTTGATGTATATTTTTACTTCCCTATTACTTAATTTTCCATTTTTTAGTTGAATCCCAAACTAAACAGTGGTTTATAATATATTGTTTAATAAACTCCGATTATTTATTATTATATTGTTAAATGCATTTCATTATATGTTGTACATTGTACATTTTATCTGGCAATTATAATAAATAAGATAATAATTTATTCATCATAGTTTATATTATTGAGTAGGTATAATAATAAATTATTCATCAGTAAGTCAATATAGACGTAAATAATTATCAATTTTGTATAAAATATGTTTTATTGAAGTAGTCAAATTTTGTTTGAATGCAATATTATAATATATAAGGTTCTAATTATTAGCCATAATTATTTATAACCTTCTAAACAGACTATGTATACTAATTCATATAAATAAAACCTACTTTGTTTTATTTAAAAAGTTAACTACTAAATTAGTATTATTCTTATGAAGCATTTTGCTATTTAACCATATATTTTCTCTGTATTGTAACAAGAGCAATTAAAAAAAAATGTATTTATTTAATTACATGATATCTTAGTCATTTTGCTAATTTGATAAGAATTGTCAATTCTGTGCTGTTTTAAACAATTCTGCATTAAGTTTTTAAAATAAATAGATATTTTAACATATGTTTAAAAAATTATAATTTCCAAATTTGTTTTTTAGGTTTTAGAAAATCATGTGTTCATTTCATCAAAGTCATATACTGATCTCTTCGTTAAAAATAACAGTATTGAAACTGGATATGAAAATTTTTATTTAGAAAAAGACAATGTAAAACTATATCCAGCTAATGACTTTGATTTCATTGATAAATACGTTGTTTGTCAAAATTGTTATGAACAATTTGACTCCAGATTGTCATACATAGCCCATGTTGGTACTGAAATTTGTGTTAAAACTTGTAATGGACCAAATCGTGTATACCTAAAATCCAAAAAACGTAGAAAATGTAGACAAGTACGTAAAAAAAATAAAAAAAAGACTATAGAAAATTTACATAGCCATGATTCAAAAAAGAATTTATTAAATCATGAAATATTAAATACCTTACAGACACGTAATAAATGTTACTCAGACAATGTAGAAAGTTCACCTAAAAAACGTGGAAATAATTTCAAAAATGATTCTGATCCTCCAATAAAAAAACCAAGAGGAAGACCTAAAAAGGATAAAGTAGTCACCGTACTAAATGAGCCAAGAAAGCGAGGCAGGCCTAAAAAAATAAATACCCAAACAAAGGGTTTTCCTAACAATATTAGCTTAAATAATAATCTTGAAAATGATGAGACTGTATTTAGAAATCCATTATTGATTAGTAGTGATACTAATCTTTCTAATATTAGTATTAAAGGAGGTTGGAAAGAAACATTGTCTTCTGGTATGAAAAATGTTACTGAAATGTTTTGGAAAGTTTTTAATACTGATTGGAAACATGATGATAGAGAAGGAAATGAAAAATCCTTTGAAGTTCATGATCAAATAGAATCAAATAAGGAAGAAAAAAAAAAAGATTCTTCTGTTATAAAAAATGTTTATCTTAATCTAGAAGGACTAAAAAATGATTTGAAACTTCTTCGTGAACAATTACTACAAAGTAAGAATAATTGTTATAAAAATGAACTGGAATCAATGCTGTTAAAACTTGAAAAAAAACATAGTGAATTCAAACAGAATGAATTGAAGAAAACTGATACACATAATAACCCAACGACTGATAATAGAAAAGAAAATATTGTTCATTGCTTGATCAAAAATATTAATAATGAGACTCAAGTAAATGTAAATGAAATAATTAATGATGATGAAAAATGTATAGGTAGATGGCTAAATGAGGACATTGAAGATAATGTTTCCCCTGCAATATCTATTTTAATGAATGATGGCTGTGAACCCATAGAGACCATTGAGTATGTAAATAAAGATTTTAAAGAAGATTTAACTATTGAATATGTAAATGATGAACATTTTGAAGAAGACATGACTATTGAGTATTTAAATGTAGATGATTTGACAAGGAAAGGCAGCTTTGAAGATTTAGGAACATTAACAGAGGATATAAATCAAAGTAGTTCCAGTTCAGTTCATAGCCATTTGAATAATGATGATTTAAATTATATTTACAATCCTATTTTGGGCTGTAAAATTTGTGGTAGTTTTTTTGTATCAATTGCTGAATGGAAATTGCATCGCTCTGAACATATAGCATTATTAGAAAATAAAAAATGTTTGTGTAAAATATGTGGTCTCAAGTTTAAAATGTATAAAAACTATATAAATCATATTAATACTCATAGTAAATTGAAACAAGGAAATCCGGATAAAAAAGATGTCAAACAAATTAGTACTCATAGTAAAATAAAACAAAAAAGTCAAGATAATTATAAACCTTTGAAAAAATATACCTGCAAAGTATGTTCTAAGCAGTACAATTGTATTGGATCATATTACACACACACTAAAATACATCAAAACAGTTGATACAACTGAGTTTGTAACCCTTTTTATTCATATACTTTGTAAAGCGCTTACTTTTTGATGTACTGCACTGATTCTGTTACTTACCATGTTAAATAGTTTTATTTTTGTATATTGTTGACTATTATTAAACTTAATTAAATATAAGTTTGTTATTGTAATGGCAAATTTTGATAAATTATATATTTAAAAACATTTGTAAAAAACATTTTTTAAATTTATGCTTCTACCTATTCCTATCTAGAAAAGATACAAAAACAATTGATAGAAAAAAAAGGAAAAGTTGTACCACATAAGAAATGTTAATTTAATACTAAGATTTTGTACTTTCAAAATTATATTATTTGATTGTTGATTGAAATAATACAAAAGTATTAAAAATATTATAAATAATATAATATAAAATATTATATTAGTTAAGATTTAAATATTATTTGCATCAACAAAATGGACAAATGGTTAATTATTACATTATTATGGTTCAATTTCAAAAGTTCTTATACATTATTAAAGTATTATAAAAAAAAAAATGGTTTAATTATTGTTAAATTTAAAAAATCATTGATTACCTATTACGTAATTTGCAATTACAAGAATGGTAAAACTTTTGTCAAGAGATATAAATAAAGTTGTACATTTTGTACGCTGAAGCTCTGATAGGATATTTAAAAATTAAAGCAAAAACATTTATGATAGACGACAGGAAGTAAAAAACCTACCTTTCTGCATTCTGAATAATAATAGTATTAAATATTCTGAAAGGTATAGTAACAATCACAGTGAACGAGCATTTACAAGGCTGTATTGAAAGGGTTTCAAGGGACTCAAGGACTTGGGAAATGTTTTGAAATTTACATTCAAAATAAATACACCAATATTGATAAGGCATTAATCCGTTAGACACCCAGTAAATGAAATTAGATATATTTTGATTTGTAGTCTTCTATTGGCTACATAATCATTGAGTAGGTATAAGTTCAAATTCCATACAGCTCAGTACTTCAAGCAACGCTTACAAGAGAGATACCTAAATCATTTGATTTGTATATTTTTTACAACTTGGATCATAATTTGTTTCGAATGTAATGATTTAATTAATAGAAAAAACTATTATTCCATATTATTTTCATCCGATACTATTTATACTGAACTTGTATATCCAACAAAATGTTTTTCATACATCACATTTTTAAGCATCGAAATGTTTTGGGCTGGATGTATACATTTTTGTCATTATTTGGTGTAACCTATGAAATATTTGATCGCTTAATATGTTGACTTTCATGATTACCGATTTGTATTTAATATGGTAAGTAAATAAGTAACAATTAAATCATTTGAATAATTTACGACGATTTTGTTTTTATCAACTTAAATAATTTTTTTTGCATAGAAAAATTGAAATAGTAGCTCATATGCTCATAATATGATATATTATATGAAATAGTTAAATATCTTCCGGGTAATTTAGCTATTAGTGTTTATATTATATTGTAATATTAGCAATTATTATCGTATTATGAACATTATTAATCAATGGTCGTAAACTCGTAACTCCTAATGATAAATATTATTATCGTCCACCGAGATGTCTTCACGGAACTTGATGTTTATTTTACTATGATCCTATTAGATTAGGGTGATCATTTTGAGAAAGAAAAAAAAACGAGACAGTTGTTACTCTCCTCTCCACCCATCATAAAAATAAAAAAAAATACTAAAAGAGAATATTACTCAATAAGCTATTTTCTTTGTTCATGAATTTGATAGTCCCCTTTTCTACAGAAATTTATTAATTTACTCTTACAGAAATAAAATGTAATAATATGGAAATAACGGGATTAGGTAATACGGGACTATTTCCTAAAACCGGGTTAAAAAGCGTCCCCCGCTTGTACTTTGTCGAGACATAATTATCAAAAATAAGCCAAAAATCCCATTTTAAACGAGTTTTAAAAAACTGATTCATGATCAGCTCCATAGTTCGATCGATTCCGGCGCAGAAAAAAAATAATATAAACACCGTCTACCATAGCCTATAAAATATAATGTATCTATTTGAAATGCTGAAAACGTATTCAGCGAATTCATTGGCCTGTCGTGTCAAACAATAATTTTATAAGCGAGTAAAACGAATAATATTATAAATAGTTTTGACCCAGTTGCGAACACTGTCCGACTGCCCCAGCTAAATAAATAGTAAATACTAAATACTCGATCGGTGGTCAAGGACACGCCAGTCAATGCCTCAATGGTGGGGCGAGGGGGGCACGCGTCCCGAACAACGAGCACACGAGTGCGTTGACAACCATCGATTTGTGTAGGGGGAGATCTCACATTTGGACCGTTTGATAACGGACGCGCGTACGGCTATCATATCGCGGAACAGATCACGTAATAATTTCCATAATAACAAAACAAAACACTATTGTCACTATTACGAAATATTAAAACATTTAAAACACATTACCGACATTGCCACCGATAGTCGTGTTCAACGCGTAATAATCGTTTGTTATAACGATTTAATTTTCTCCTATTGTTGTATTTTTTTCTTTGTTCCTCTTTATATAGTCTAGTCTAGTCTTTTATAATATAGTGCTTCTCACGCCACTGCTTGTAATATATTGAGACTCTCCCGAATCGCCAACGCCAAGACATCATCTCCGTATCACGATTTCATTTTGGATTCAACTGGGAAACCGGATTGCCTGTTGGTGCATCGTCGACCCAGGACGACGGGCCGACTCATAGGATACGGTTACGCGGCGACGATGAACAAAATGCGAACGATTTTCATGCTGGACGCGGGCGCGTTGTTCACGCTTCAGCTGCTGCAATTGCTGGGCCTTGACTATTACGTGATGATCGTGTTCCAGGACACTTGGTATTCCAGGTACCCAAACGTCTTGTATGTGGTGCTCAACATCGTGCTGACGTTGCTGTTCTACCACACTTTTGTCAACTGTTACAAAGAGTACAAATACCAGCGCAACAAGAACACCCCTACCGCTGTCCAAAGCAAGACCAAGTATCCCATGTACCTCAACTGCATTACCTGGTCCTTGTACGTTGTCTTGTTATTCAGCAAGATAGTGTTGATTTTCTCCAACGGGATCGAGTCGTTGGTCAGTCACCATGACTTCATGGGACCTCAAATGCTCAAGGTGCATTGACCGTTATTTTCTTTATGTGGAGGTTTTTATTTAATGTTTTAATTTTTTTACTTTTAGTTGCTCATCGGCATCTCTGGAATCATGTTTTATTTATTGGTCAGTGCTGAATGTGTTGGACGCCATGTGGACCGTGAAAGATGGCCAACAAATTCATGGATCATCGAGATTTTTGACTCTGTTGAAATATTATCCATAATCATATCTTCAAGTGCTGAAATCGGGTATATAGAATATTTGATCTACGCCACGGCCTTCTTAAACTTCATGCTGCCATTGTGGATACTATATAGTGTATCTCAGCCAGATATTGATACCAAGCCAATGGGTCTGCCACAACCAGTGTGCTATAATTTTTTGCATTTAATGTTAGTACAAATGCCATTTTTAACTATACGATTGTACATGTGGATTGTGTTCAGTGAAAACGCTTCAGTGTTTATAATGAAAAATATTTTACATATAATTTTTTTTTTACATTCAATGTACCCATACCTAAAAGATATTTCTATGAAACATCAATATAGCCTCGATAAACATTTAGACGAAGCTGAACCAGAAATCCTTTTGACTAATCGCAGACATGAAGAACCTGTTAATGTCTTGTAAACACAGAATGTGAGCTTGGACTGATTATTGAAAATGTGAGGTACCTATGATTAAGTTGTAAATGATAAATTATTACTTATTATTACAAAAAATTCTAAATGTTTATTGTAATAATAAGAATGGATCTCATCTTGCCTGAAACCTTTCATATAACATATTTGTTTTGATACAAGTTTTTATAACTTTTTGTGTGTTCATTTTTTATTCTTACTATAACTATAATTATATTTGTAACAACTGGTCACTTAAAATAAGAAATGCATATTACGTCATGTATATTATTTTGGTTTATACATATGTAATTTACTGAAATTAACATGTTCTATTAGTAAAAAGGATTGTTTAATATTTTTATTTAATTTTTGCTTTTATTGATATTAATTATATTTTTATTGTATATTTTTTATATGTGTAGACTAATATACAAAATTAATAGCAATTACTATTTTATATATTTTTTATTATTATACTAGGTTGTAATATATTTTATAAATTTTACAAAGTGTGATAATTAAGACTGATAAATTTTTTAAATTTATTATTAATTACTTAGGTGGCAATAAATATATTGAATATTTTAATTTGAAACAGCCTAATGAACAATTTAATGTAACTTAACATGGAATTAAAAAGACTCATTTTTATTTTTAGAATTAAGTATCATAAATATTTGCATGCATTTAATAACAATTTAATTATATTTCATTACATTTTAATCAAATTTATTATTAATAGTAATATTAGATAATGTATTATAATTATTATACATAATATTTCTTATTACTAAGCTGAAATAAAATGTAATACATAAATGGTGATTTGTTTAAAATACTCAAATAGTATAATATAACATTGTTACATTTATATCAATATCTAAAAATATCATGTTTATTGTTTTAAACTATAAATTAATGTATTTTTAATCATAAATCTTCTTTTATATTTATACCTATATATTATGTACAACAGTATTTATTAAGTGTAACAGCACTAACAGCTGTGCATTTTTGCTTTTTATTATTTGATCAAACAAATATATGCGAACAAAAATTATAGTTTTATCCATTTTAAAATTACTACCGTAGTCATAGTAACCTTTTAATACAATTTAGTATACTGTGTGTTCAATAATACAATCAGTGTATCAATGTTAGATGCAATTATTTAAGCCATCCACTTATTACTATATTTTGTTTTTCACAATTGATATTTGTTGCCATTTTCTTTTCTTACATGTATTTTAAATGAAATAGTTTTCTACTCTATTTTTATGGACTGCAAATTAATATACAATGTCTATAGTTACATTTGAAAAGCCTGTTCCTAGAGTAGCAGAGACAGACTGGTACTATAAAGTATCAGAATTAAAAACGTCATGTGATGATTATAGACGTAAGGCATTTGAATTGAGAAATGAATCCCACCAGTTAAGGAATAATACAGATATCACTACTTATTGGAATACACGTCATACCAATTCTGCTATTATAGACAGGTATGTACTTTTATACTAACAAGTAACATTTATTTATTCAGTGACACTAGTTGGGAAATTTTAAACATAAAAATCATACCTTACAGATGTACTGAAATAACACGTTGGAAAAGTGTGATTGAATTACTTTATAAAGATTTACAAAAAGAAATAGAAGATATAAAACTCGAAAAAAAACTAACTGAAGAAGTTCTTGATATTTTGAATTTGAATTTTACTATAACTAATCATTGCTTAAGCATAAGAGATGAGCGACTTAGTGCAGATTTTTGCTATGATATTGCATCTACCGAACTACATACTGTATGTATTATATAATAAACACTTTTCAAAATATGAAGTAATGATATTTGTTCAGGAAAAATTGACCTTAGAAAACCTAAAAAAAATGTTGACTGAAATATGCCAAATTGCATGGGAACAGATAAATAAATTAGAAGAATTACGAATTAATGTTGCTGAAGACTTAGATAATAAAAATAATACAATCTCTATAGATAGTAGATTGTTGAAAATGACAAAGGATTCTACAAATATAACTCTTAAACCAGATCCGCTGAGAGTTCCTAATCAGTAAGCATGAAGTATTAATTGGAAATCTCACGTAACTTTGATAAAGTTACTTTTTTTTTACAAAATACATTTACCTAGTATATATTTGTGTATTTAAAATTATATTTAAATAATTTGAAGTTATTACAGTGACTGATGACAATTCTAGTTTTATAAGGTGCAAGGCCTCCCTATTACAATATACTTAAGTATTTCAATTGAAGTCTAGTGTATCTAGTATTAAAAGAAAGGATTAACACATTTTAACTAATAACTTTCAAAATATAGATGTATCATTCATCTTAATTTTAAATGATTAGATTTAGATAATTAGGTACTGGTATGATATTTTTCTAAGTATATTCTGCTTTAGAATATGAAATTAAAAATACTTAGAAAAGAATCTAAAACTTTTTTTAATATGATAAAAAGTAAAATTTATTTTCTAAAATCTGATCTTATCTAGGTAATATTTTAGTAAATGATTGATAAAATTATTTTGAAGAACTTAAATTTACATAGAAAAATTGAGTAAATATTTAATATACTTATATAATTTAAAAAATTTAGTTTTAGTACATATGAAAAATGGCTCCAAGAGTGTAATAATATAAAGCAAATTATTCAAAACGAATTGGTTCATTCAAAAAAATTGCGTGAAACCATGTACTTTCCACGAAATAAAACTAAAAATGATCTTCGAGGTCAAAATGGCAAAGTAAATTATGCTCTGAGAAGACGTATATATGATACAGATAGGCTTAAGTATGAATTAGAATGGCAAAAATTAAACGTGAGACAAATACAATATTTATAAATAATAGTTTTATGTCATGAACACAAAATTGATTTTTAAGATTCTAGCTGATAAAGAAAAATTTCTGAAAGAAATCGAAAATTTGGAAAATACTTTGGACAGGAAGTTGGATTCTAAAAAGTTGGTCGAAACACGCTGCGAAGAGAGATTATATAGAGTTGGTGCTGAATTGTGCCTAGATACAACTACAATTGGATTGCACAATGAACGAGTTCAACTTGACAACACTACTCGAATATTGACAGATAAGCTAAATCAAACAAAGTATGATTAATACAAGATAATACTTATGAGTCATGACTCAGGGCTGCCCGGGCTGGATTTAGGAAAAAAAGTCCAATTTGTCTTCCGATACAATTTTAATTACATAACAAAATATTTATGACATCTAAAAACAAATCAAAATAATAAATGAATAAATACTAGTATTTACAATTAATTGTCATTACATTAATAAATACATGATACTTATAAGAAATTGAAAATATGTTATTAATTTACAAAAAAATATTTCAGTACCTATAATATATATTTATTATCAGTGTAACTTTACAGTAGGTTACAGCCAGTTAAATTACACTTATGGACTAGGGTTGTGACTTAAATTATTAATTTAAATTAATGATTAGTTATTTTCAAATAGCCTATAAACAAGTAAACACCTTAAATAAGAATTATTTATTACAATAATGCAATTTAATAAATTAATCATTAAAAGCTTTAGGTATTTAAATCTTAACTAATTATGAATCTCAA
The DNA here is from genome assembly GCA_025469195.1 of Chaitophorus viminalis. Classification (NCBI taxonomy): domain Eukaryota; kingdom Metazoa; phylum Arthropoda; class Insecta; order Hemiptera; family Aphididae; genus Chaitophorus; species Chaitophorus viminalis. Next base: position 1,531 of record JAIPRK010000540.1, on the reverse strand, counting down.
AAATTAATTTTTACCATGGAATAAACTTCTATCAAAATATTAAATTTATTATATAATATTACATATACAACAATAATTTTTTATGTGTACTAAATATTTAAGTACTAACAATCAGGAGATATATGCTATTTATATGGAATATGGAGATATGAAAATGACAAACAAGTTCTTCAAGAATAAATTTACTTTTTCGAAAAGTAGAGTAGTTCACTCCAGGGATTATAGGCCCACAATCCAACCTGGGTGGTGTCTAATGTTTTTGTAAAAAAAAAATCTGCAACAATTTTCTTGTTTGCAGAGGTAAGCATAACCTCCTTGTGGAACAAGTTAATGCTGTAGAAGAGGAACTCAAACATAAAGTTCATGCATTAGAAGTTGACAGGAAATGTCTCGAGTACAGAAAGCAACTGGATCAAAAAGAATCCAACTCAAAATAGTTATAGAATTAATGATGTATAAAATATTGCATGTAGTCAGTATAATAAAATACCTAGCTTTGATAGAGGTGGTCTTACTGTTTTTTGAATTTTATTTAAAAATGATTTCATAAATAAATACTAATGTATCAAACATTAATTGTTGAAATATAGATAACTTACTTATTTATAAAAATAATTTTACAAACTTTCTTGTAAATATAGACAAAAATTTTGTGAAATATTAATGGGAAGGGGGCTTAGGTGTTGGACTAAGGTATAACTGACCCGTGGCACCTTATTCTAAAATTCTAAATATTCTTTACATTATACAACTGAATGTAGTATTTTTAACAAGTTTTTGTAATAATATATTAACAATGCAGTCAATAATATTCGTCAGTATTAACAGTGATAAATTATAACTAACTATATCTAACTATTTTAACAATAGAATCGTAATACTCTATTACTCTATAATTTTAACCCACAAATATTATTTATGTACATTGATAGTATAATTTAATATAATCCATAACCGTAACTTCAATCTTTTTCTCATATTAATCGTACATAATACATGTAAAGCAGTTCTGGGACGAATGTAAAAAGAAAAATTCCTGAGGGGATTATAAATTATAATTCCCCCTTGGTTACGCATAGGAAATTACAGCCAAATCTCAAGATACTTATTAGACTTAAATTTAAATATAATATCAAAACTATTTGAACATACATTAGGTATAAATTATTAATTTATACTTTTATCGAGTAACAACTAACAATATCAAATAAAATATAAAGAATCTCAAAACGCTTAAAACTTATTGAAGACGACTGTGTTAAATAATGAATACAATCAGTGGAATATGAGCAAATTGTTTTTTTTCAAAATCAGATTGACAATCATAGACATAGTGTTAATGTAACGGAGTTTTCAGTTTTGTATACATAATATTAAAAGCTAATGTACTGTCGTATACGCCATGCAAAGGCTTGACGTATAAAACAGATATTTTTCGGTAGACCAATTCCCCGACCTAGAATTAGTAGATGTAAGACCTGTTGTAAAAGATATATTTAATTCTTCTTCTGGTGACCACGAAAACGAGTAC